>QRFJ01000420.1:1165294-1192557 GCA_006176705.1 Cocos nucifera
CAGCAGAAATTTTGCAACCACTACCATAGATGATATTTTTTTAATTTTTATTTTTTTATCTAAATGCAGTTCAATATATAACACAAGAAAAAATTATAAACTTAATAATATTTCTGAAATACTCAAATTTTATTACTAAATAAAATTTATTATAATATTTAAAAAAATACATCAAAAGTCTTCTAAATCTATATCTAAGTCATCATTACTAGAAGAAGATGGAGCACAAGCTGGAGGAGCTGGAGTTGAAGGGGCTGGAGCTAGAGGGGTAGGAGCTAGAACACCAACCTCAAGGCCCACGAAGTCAGCTCCAAAATGCATGCTGAGCCTCATCACCATAGTGGTGATAAGGCCCTATAGTTGAGGAGTCTGCTTCCTAGCCTGAGCAGCCTTCTCTCTAGCCTGATCTTCCTGTGCCAATACCTCCTCAAGCTACTCTTGACTGACAATACTAGAAGCATGTGAAGAGATGCTCACCTCAGACTAGTAGTTCATCGGCGTATGTTCGAGGCTGCATCAGATCCTCTCAGAGTGCTTAGACCCTAAGACCTGAGACAAATGGTCATGGAGGCCAGAGGTGTCCGGGCCCTCACTTGCAAGCATGTCTAACTACTTCTGTAATTATAAATTCAAATAAAATATCATAAGAAATACTATAATACTAATCATACTAATATATTTATTACTTATAAAAATTATTTCGATCGCAGCATTCATTGGCCTGCCCTTCCTGTCCATACGGATGGATCGGAAGATCTCGCTATGGCTGGGCATCACCCCATCTCTCATCAGCTATAAAAATAGATTAATTTATTAGAAATATATTAAAAATATTAATTTAATTTATCTAGTAAGATTCAAAATTTATTATCTCTTTATGCACATGACTGGCCATAGACTCATGGTCAAGAGTGTGCATGTACTCCTGAGCTGCCTAGTTCTTCCAGTTCTGATAGGAGATAGTCTAAAAAGTATTTAAATAAATAATAAGTATTTAAGAATATTCAAATATAAATTTAAATGTATTGAAAAATTTAAAAGTTAGAAATTAAACCTCGAACTTCTGGCTCCTCCAATGCCTAACCATCCCCTCCTACTGACTCAAAGGATAGTCCTATATCCAATAAACAAGCTCCTCTAGAGTGTCTCATCGGTGCTCAAGCCATCCTCTATGGAGCTTGACCTTATAGCCTCGGTGCAACTCTCCAATCTTCTTTAGTCGGGCATCTCAAGCCCTTTCATGATCTGAAAAGTCCTAACTTCTCTACACAAAGTTATCAAAAATCAATTATGAAATTATTCTAATCAAACATAGTGCAAACATATCAAACACATAAATATAATTAAGATACACTTATCCATTTCTTTTTCCAAACTCAATCCCTGACACTAGCGTCCATCAATCGCCAATCTATGGATAGTACTAGAATGATGCCGGACCGCCTTATAAGCACTCTGAAAAAAGAATGCATTTTTCATGCAGTCTCCCCTACTGGCCTTTTCTCCATATTATACTATACCATCATCTAACACGAGCGGTTCCACACATGTGGCATACATATGGGATCGCAAAATATCCTACTAGATGATGCACCTACAATAAAAATATATTATGAAAATATATATGAGTGTATAATAACTATACAAATAAATAAATAAATGATACAATAAAAACATACACTCACTGGCCATGGGATAATGCGCGTGGATGCCAGTGGAGACTCATTAGTGGATGGAGCATGTGTCGAAGATGTGGCTGTGCTAGTGGAGTAGATGTCGGTGGTCCCTGGACAGTCGAGTGCAGAGGTGGATGGAGTATGCTCTGCCATGCAAAGCTCCATGTAGCCTGTAGAGAGGTGGAGGTAAAAGTTAGATGGCATTTCGATGCCATCATGATCTGCAACATTAATAAATATTAAATCAATATAATATATTAAATAATAATATTAATAGAGCATCAATAAATAGACTCTAAGTAACTGAAGTCTATTTAAATCTTACCATACTCTTACATTATGCTCTATTGATAGGAAAGGTCAAGCGGGTATGCGATACCAAGCTTGGCCTTGTATAGCAATGCTGCTTACCAAAGCATGTATCTAGTAGAGAAAATAAGCATTATCTAGAAAATATTATATTAAAAATCAATGTTATAATTTATAACTTTATTATAAATTCATTGTAGATATCCAAGAAATTGTAGTACATGATGGGGAGGGTTCCCTCCCCCTCCAAGCAGAGTTGCACTGCATATCAGGCAGCAGTTGGCAAGTCTACGACAGTGGTTTTGTAACCACTATCATAGATTTTGAATAATAAAAAAAATATAGATTTTTATTTTTTATTTTTTTAACTTGATAAATGTAATTAAATATATATAACATAAGAAAATATTATAAACATAAAAAATTTCTAAAATGCTCAATTTTTATTACTGAATAAAATTTATTATAATATTTTTCAAAAAAAATAAACGTCAAAAGTCTGCTAAATCTACATCTAAGTCATCATCATTGAGAGAAAATGGAGCATAAGTTGGAGGAGCTGGAGCTGGAGCTAAAGCTTAAATGTCGGTGGTCCCTAGGTAGCTGATGCAAAGGTGGATGGAGTATACTCCACCTATAACTCAAATGTAGAGCTCCACGTAAACCAAAATGTTTGATATATGGTGCAACTCTGCTTAGAGGAGAAGGGAACCCTCTGTGTCATGTACTGTAATTTGTCGGATATCTATGACAAGCTCAACCTATCCATGTAGACATATTAGAAAAAACAATCATCTAGATTAACCAAAATAAACTTTTACCAATATTAACATTAATTTTTAATGCAACATTTTCTAGATACTCCTTATTTTTTCTACTAGATACATGTTTTGGTAAGTAGCATTGCTAATAATGTTGCTTACCAAAGCACATATCCAGTATGGAAAACAAGTAGTATCTAGAAAATGTTGCATTGAAAATCAATGTTAAGGTTTATAAAAGTTTATTTTGATTAATCTAGATGATTATTCTTATTGATATGTCTACATGGATAGGTTAAGCTCGTCGTAGACATCTGACAAATTATAGTACATAATGCAGAGGGTTCCCTCCCCCTCTAAGCAGAGTTGCATCGCATACTAGGCATTTTGGTCTATGCAAGATGGTGTTTCGATGCCATCGTGACCTGCAATGTTAATGAACATTAACCCATATAATATATTAAATAATAATATTTGTAAAGCAACAATAAATAATAGACTCTAACATTTATACTAGAATGTTGAAGTCATTGCCTAGTGGCATCTATAATATGGATATCATCATCACTCTTGATAAATATATCTGAGACCTCAATAGCACCAGATAAGTTTTATCTTAGAGGAGTACTTTGTATGCATGGTCTAACATCATTATCAATCTCGGTATCATCAAATATATGCCTAGGCACCATCCACACAACAACACCCCACTGAGGCTCTAAGGGATCACTAACGTAGAAGATTTGACTAGCTTGGAAGGCAAGTATATACGATTCTTCAGTGTGGAGATGGTGTTGCATGTTGACGAGAGTAAAACTACACTTATCAATCTTCATCACTGACTGAGATAAGGTGTCAAACCAATCGCATTACATCAATGCAATCCTTTCTTTAGAATAGTAGTCCAAGATGACTATCTTCTCCACCACCCCATAATAGCTCAGATCCTTTGTACGAGGCTGTGAATCCCTCAAGCTAGCATAACACCCAATGGTGGCGCTCAACATCATTCTACTACTCTGTGTTGTCATGTTTATGGACCGACTGTGAATATTAAATCTATAGCTATTAATGATAAGTTGTTCATACTCATGCATGGTACGATTAAGGCCCATTGAAAGAGCATGCACTTCAAGACCCATATCATCGAATGGTAATCTCCACACCTAATTAAGGAGATGACACCTAATTAGTAAATATGTTCAAATAAGTTACACAAGCCAAGAGTATGAAATCGCTTACATGAGCTTTGAACCATTCAGAAAATTCTTTGTTGTGCATTTTTTTTCTCTCCTGCATACTTAGAGTGTCATATTTTACTCTTATGAACTTTTTGTGTTTGCTGCATGCACAAAGAATAAATTTAGGTATAATTAAATATTTTCTTCTAAATACTATAAAATAAATAAGGCTAAGTGACTCACCTTATATATGGCTCAATAACATCATAGTTGAAGAGTACGTAGCGATGCACCTTTTTTTTTCCTCAATGCTCAAATTAGTGAGGCGGTATAAAGTGAGAAGTCTATCTGGCTATGAAATGAACTTAAATGTAGACTCAATTAGCTCATACTGATCATCTTGATTTCTTGTTGGCCGATTATGGTGTGTCATGAGCTTGTTTAAGTACATAATACAAAAATTCATATACTTTTGATCCAAATAATCTTCTGCTATGGATCCTTCCAAGCATTCATACTCGTTATATAAGATTTCAGCATTTGAATATTCTTCTTAATGGGGTACATCCATCAGTAGAATACTGGACCTCTAAGTGCAACTTTCCATAAGGTGCATGGTGAAATGCATTATAACTATAAAAAATGATGGTGAAAATATCTTCTCCAGATCACATAATATAGTTACGCCCCTTGCCTTCATTTTCTTCACATCTTTCTTAAGCAACATCTTCACACAAATATCTCTGTAAAAGTTGCAAAGACGAAAAATAGTCATTCTGATATTTTTTTACAACATGTGGTAAATAGCTATTGGGATCAACTCCTACATCAATACAAGATAATCATGAGTCTTCAATCCCCCAAGTTTGACATCCTTACTATTTATATGCTTTGATATGTTGCTTGAGTACCCATCTGGGATCTTTACGTTCTTTAATACACAAAGAAAAATGGACTATTCGGAGGCATTCATAACATAGTATGCATAAGAAAGCCTCCACTATTCTTCCCCTATCAATTCCAGGTGGAGTGATCTTCTAATACCCAATTCTTTGAAGTTAAATTAGAAATTCAAGTCATCCTTGTCTTATCCTTGATGTTCAAGATTATTACCAATAGGAGCTCGCACACATTCTTTTCAATATGCATTATGTTGACCCCAAGGATTGATTTTGATAAGTAACAAAATATTTGAGTATATATTTGAACTAATGAAGTTGTTGAGATCATATTTCAAGATGCATTTTAAAGTACCAAATAAAACTTTCACATAAATGCAATTGAAAATTGATAGAGAAGATTTGGAGGCTTTTGAATCATAAATCACATGTGAAATAAGGTTTGTAAAGGATATCCCAAAACCAAAATTGAAGAGAAAAACCTTTAGAGAAACTAAAATTTTTCAGCTTAAGAAGCCCACGAATCAACTCATGATTCGACACGTTGTTCAGCTCGAGCTGATACGCAGACTGACATGCAGAAGTTTCAGAAGGAATAGTCTCAAGCGGAGGCTTGAGTCGACTCGAGGTTCTCGAGTTGAAGTCTCAGTGAAAATCTAGAGAATGATGATTTTAGGGCAAGGTCTCGAGCAGAGGCTCGAGGTTCTCGAGTCGAAGTCTTAGAAAAAATACAGAAGATGATAATTTTGATGCAAAGTTCGAAATAGTCCCGAGCAGAGACTCGAGTCAACTCGATGTCCACAAGCTAAAGTCTCAACAAAATACAGAAAGACTGATCTTCATATAGAAACTCTCGCGCTGAGGAATGAGCGGAGCAAATGGCCTCAAGCTGATGCTCGAGTCGACTCGAGGTTCGACTCAAGCTCCAACGGCTAATTTCTACAGATTATTCAGAATCATACATATTAGATTCAAACAGTCATTTTTGCTTCTTCAATGATCAAATAGGATTCTCCAGCCTCCCAAACATGAAAAGTCATCTACAAAACACCAGGAGGAAGTGACATGAACATTAAATCATTGAAAGGAATCAAAAAGTTAAGAGAAAGAGTCAAAAGAGCCCTGAAAAGAGAGCATTCCACTCCCAACTCCAAGAAATATCAAATCAAGTGATTCCATTCTATAAGAAGACAAGCTCAAACAGTTCAAAATCCTCCCTCCAAGAAGACTCCAAAAAGCTTGATCGACTTATTTTCTCATCAAAGGAGCTTTTTATTCATTTTTGTTGTTCAACTTTCCTCTTTCTTGTAACTTAGCTTCAATAAAATTTTGAAGCTAAGGGGAAGGCTTATCCAAGCCTGAAAATTAGATTGTAAGCCAAGGATTGGCTTAAGGGTTGGTTGTGGTTGGTGAGCCGATGTAAAAACCAACTAGGTTTTGAATAGTGAATCTGGGAAAACTATCCAACTATAATCTTGGAGAGATTATAGTAAAATTTTCAAGTAGACCTTGGAGAGTAGACGTTGGTGCAAGGGGCACCAAACCACTATAAATTTTTTAGTGTTTGTGATTGCCTTGTTTACTTCATTCCATTGCATTTACATTTCTGTGTTTCTTCATACTTAGAACTAAAGCATACACCATCACATCACTTATTTTTGAAAATAGCACCTAACTTATTTTAAGTTTTGAAAAATCCAATTCACCTCCCCCCCTCTTGGGTTATCTTGCTAGGCAACAAATTGTATCAGAGCTTGATACTCTCACTTTATTTGATTTAACAATCAAGAGTTAAGATCAAATAGCAACCTATATGAGTGCGTCTCTTACTGAAGGGCAATTGATCAACTGCCTACCCTTGTTCAATGAAATAAATTATACTTATTAGAAAGTACGCATGCATATTTACATTCAAGCACTTGATTATCAACTTTGAAGAGTGATAATCAAAGGTCCACACACTCCCATAATTAAAATAGAAAGTAATGATATTTTCAAATTGGAAGAGGATTGGGATGAGCATGATATGAAAATGATAGAATTAATGCTAAGGCCATGAATGTTCTATATTGTGCATTAGACTCCAATGAATTCAATAGAATTTTTACTTATGCTTCGACCAAGGAGATTTAGGATAGGCTAGAGGTTATCCATGAGGGTACCAATCAAGTAAAGAAGTCTAAAATAAATATGCTTGTCCATCGATATGAATTATTTAAGATGAAGTTAAATGAGTCTATTTTTAAAATGTTTGCTAGATTTACTAATATTATTAATGATTTGAAAAGCTTGGGTAAATCTTACACTAACAGTGAGCTTGTTTGTAAAATTCTTAGGTTACTTTCGAAAGCTTGAAAAGCAAAGGTCACTATCATCCAAGAAGCTAAAGATCTCAACAAGCTACTATTGGAAGAGCTTCTTAGGTCCTTAATTACTCATGAATTGAATATGAGGCAAAATATGGAGGAGGAAACCAAGAAGAAAAAGACCATAGCTCTCAAGACAACTACTTCCAAGGATGATGAGAGTGAGGAATCCGATGAAGAGGAGAAAGAAGAAGACTTGGCTATGATTGTACAAAAGTTTAAGAGGTTCATGAGAAAGAAGAAGTAAGGATTCAAAAAGAAGACCTTCAAAGGTGAACCAAGTAAGGAAAAAGAGAAGGAGCTACCAATTTGCTTCGAGTGCAAGAAATTTGGCCACTTTAGGATGGACTGCTTTCTTCTCATGATATCATCCAAAAAGCTCAAGAAGAAGATGATGATGGCCACTTGGAGTGATAATGAGGACTCTAGCTCTGAGGAAGAATCATAAGAAGAAGCCAACCTTTGCTTGATGGCACATCATGAGGAGGTAAATGCTGAAAACTCCTTAGATTTTACTTTTGATGAGTTACAAGAGATTTTTTCTGAACTTATGGCTTAATATAGGAAAGTAACTTTGAAAAATAATGATTTGAAAAAATTAAATTTAGAACTTACTCATGAAAAGAAAATATTTTCTAAAAAACTAAATTTACTTACTAGTGAAAATCAGAAATTGAATGATGAACTAGCAAAAATCAAACTATTTGTAGAAAAATTTACCTATAGTTCTGAAAAATTAGATATACTACTAAATGAGCAAAGAGCTATTTTTAACAAGAATGGATTAGGATTTAAATCTCATAAGAAATAAAAACTATTTAAAAATCTATTTGTTAAAGCTTCATCAAACTCTATTTCGAATATCTCATATTTTTGTTGTGGCAAAATTGGTCATAAATCTTATACATGTGATTTCAAAAAATTAAATGAAAAAATAGTTAATATGGTTTGGGTTCCAAAAGAATCCATAAGAACTAACCCCAAAGGACTCAAGATGACTTGGGTACCTAAAAACTTAACTTGATTTCCTTATGTAGGAGTGTCTTGCAGCCTGGGATAAGTAAAGACTTTGGTATCTTGATAGTGGCTGTTCAAGGCACATGATGGGTGGCAAATCTCAATTTATCACTTTTGAGCCTAAAGAAAGAAGAGTAGTTATATTTGGTGATAATGGAAAGGGACGTATCATTGGTGTTGGTAACATTCATATCACTCCTACTTCTATTCAAAATATATTGCTAGTTGATGAGTTGAAACATAATTTGCTTAGCATTAGTTAATTTTATGATAAGGGATTTAAAATAACTTTTGAATCTCTATTATATATTGTTTCTAATCCAAATGATAATAGCATCATATTCATAAGACATAGACATATAACAATGTCTACATGATAGATCTTAATGATCTATACATGAAGAATGGTCAATGTCTTATGGCAATGGATGCCAAGGTCAATGAAGCTAGTTAGTTGTAGCATCGTAGATTAGGTCATGCTAGTATAAACTTACACTCAAAATTAATTAAGAAAGACCTTGTAAGAGGATTATCAAAACTAAGTTTTGAAAAAAATCGAATTTATGATGGATGTCAATTTGAAAAGCAAACTAGGAATTCTTTCAAACAAAAGGAATGATTTCAATCTCTAGACCTTTAGAATTGCTACACATGGATTTGTTTGGACCCACAAGGACCACTAGTCTAGAAGGTAAAAAGTATGGTCTTGTAATTATGGATGATTTTTCAGGATTCACTTGGGTAATATTTTTAGCACAAAATGATGAAGCCTTCAATGCATTTTCCAAATTTTATTGAAAGATTTTGAATGAAAAGAACACATCAATAGTTTGCATACGTAGTGATCATGATACAGAATTTGAAAATCAACACTTTGAGAACTTTTGTAATGAAAAGAGAATTGATCATAATTTTTTAGCACCTAGAACACTACAACAAAATGGAGTAGTAGAAAGAAAAAATCGAATACTAGAAGAAATGAAAAGAACTATATTTTTTGAAAGTAATTTACCTAGATATTTTTGGGCTGAGACAATAAATACTGCATGTTATACATTAAACCATGTTCTAATAAGACCTATTTTAAAGAAAATTCCATATGAACTTTAGAAAGATAGAAAACCATATATCAACTATTTTCATATGTTTGGTTGCAAATGCTTCATACTTAATAATAGAAAAGATAACCTAAGAAAATTTGATGCCAAGTCTGATGAGGGTATCTTCTTAGGATACTCCTCATCAAGCAAGGCATATAGAGCCTTCAACAAGAAAAATCTCATTGTTGAAGAATCAATTCATGTTATTTTTTATGAACATAATGATAAATCTGTTAGAAAAGAATATGCTTTAGATAAGGATGCAGAAAATCTTCATGACATGATGGACAATCTAACACTCAAGAATGCTCCACCTCAAAATAATGAAGAAAAGAAGAATGAAGAATCCTCTCACAGTCCAAGAAAGGAGCTGCCAAAGGAATGGAGGTATGCATATGGATATCCTAAAGATCTTATAATCGATGATCCATCATAAGGGATAAGAATACGATCTTATCTTAGAAATGTAAATAATTACATAGCTTTTGTTTCATAAATTGAACCTAAATCAATAGAAGAAGCTAAAAATGATCTATATTAGATAGATGTCATGCAAGAAGAATTAAATCAATTTGAAAGAAATAAAGTATAGACCCTAGTCGATAGACAAAATGACCATCCAATAATTGGAACTAAATGGTTATATAGAAATAAATTGGATGAACATGGAATCATTATAAGAAATAAGGCTAGATTAGTAGCAAAAGGATATAATCAGGAAGAAGACATTGATTTTGATGAAACCTTTGCCCTTGTAGCTAGATTAGAGGCCATTAGACTATTGCTTACTTTTGCATGTTTCATGAATTTTAAATTATACCAAATAGATATAAAAAGTGCATTTCTTAATAGTTATATAGCAGAAGAAGTGAATGTTGAACAACCACCTGGATTTGAAAATCATGCATTCCCAAATCATGTATTTAAATTATATAAAGTCCTATATGGTCTAAAAAATGCCCCACATACTTGGTGTGAAAGATTAAGTAAATTCTTACTAGATAATGAATTTACTAGAGAAAATATAGATAAAACCTTGTTCTTAAAAAGAAAAGATGAGAATCTATTAGTTATACAAATCTATGTGGATGATATTATTTTTGGTCCCACTAATGAAATTTTTTGTTAAGAATTTGCTAAGCTAATGCAGGATGAGTTCGAGATGAGCATGATGGAAGAGTTAAACTTCTTCCTCGAACTCCAAATCAAGCAAAATGAAGAGAGGATCTCCATCAACCAAAAAAAATATATAAAAAAATACTCAAGAAGTTTGGGATGGAGAGTTCAAGATTAATTAACACAACAATGAGTACATTCTACAAACTTGACAAAGATGAGAAAGGTAAGAAAGTAGATTTAAAATTATATAGAGGTACGATAGGCTCACTTCTTTATTTTACTGTAAGTAGACTAGATATAGTATTAAGTATTTGCATGTGTGCTAGGTATCAATCAAACCCTAGAGAATCACATTTGCTTTATATCAAAAGAATCTTTGGATACTTATCTGGGACACTTAATGTAGGACTATGGTATGATAGAGCATCTTAATTTGAATTAATTGTTACTCTGATGTTGATTTTGTTGGGTGCAAACTTGATAAGAAAAGCACTAGTGGCACATGTCAATTCATAGAAGTAAATTTAATTTCTTGGTTTAGTAAGAAATAAAACTCAGTAGCACTCTCAACGATCGAGGCTGAATATATAGTTGCTAGGAGTTGTTGCGCATAAATTCTTTAGGTTAAACAATAATTAGAAGATTTTGGATTCAAACTTAATAAGATATCCATAAGATATGATAACACAACTACAATCAATTTAACCAAGAACCCAATTCAACACTCAAGATCCAAACACATTGAGATAAGACATCACTTCATAAGAGATCATATACAAAATAATGATGTGGTGCTTAAATTTGTTAGTACTGATAAATAATTAGCTAACATATTCACAAAACCCCTTAATAAAGAAAAATTTAGCATTATTAGAAGAGACTTAGGACTATGCTACCAACCTGATTAAATTTTATTCTTCAAATTTTTAAGTAAATCAAATTAAATCTAAAAGAATTAAATCTTATGTACAAAATTAATGATCAATATTTAGAAAATAACTAAATATTATCTGAATATCAAATCTTCTCTAAAACTCTAGAAGTTTCAGAACTATTGCTCAAATCGACTCGAGAAAACTAGTTCAAAACCATGAGTCGACTTGAGAGTCTAGGGCCACAGGCGTTAAAATGAATTGTGACCATTCATGATACCCTAGAAAGTCTTCATTTCCATGAGCAGAGGGCCTCTTGTCCTCCCAAGAACCCAATCCAACAGTTACACTTATCTCCTTACCAACCTTTTCCTTTGATTCATAGAATCAAAGGCCAACTTTCGATAGAATGGTTAGGGAATGGCAAGGAGTGTGGAAGATTTGCAATACCCGTGTAGCCAAAGAATGGAAGAGGAAAAGAAAAGCCCGAATGGAATGGGCGACATCCCAACCATCTGGGATTTCTCAATCCTTCGAAGAACTCATTCAAGAGGAATCCATTCAGGAAGAACCCATTCAAGAAGAAACTTAATCGGATCAAGGTATACCAAACTCTCCTCCTCCACCATCTCCACCTATTGATAGACTAGCCACTAGAGCCATAGCAATAGGGAGAAGAATCAATTTTGATTTCTTTGAAAGTTATAATTTTTCTATTGGGACTTGGATTGATAGGATGGGGTGGAGAAATTTCTGTACAATGGACATCCTCGTGTACCCTAAGTTAGTTAGAGAGTTCTCTGAAAATCTTAAAAGAGATTTTTCTAAAATTACAACTATAGTCATTGGTGTTCAAATTGAGGTGATAGAGGAGAGTTTGGCCCAGACCTTTGGAATCACAAAGGAAGGATTTGTGTCGGATAAGTTATCTAACAAAAGGAGGGGTTTGAGACTGATTGTGGGCAGGGATGATATTATAGGAGATGTATTGGCACCCACACTATCAGTGGAGATGAGGATTCTTTATCATATCATCAGTGAGATTTTTATACCCAAACTAGGTAGACATGACTTTGTATCTAAGAGAGAACTATGTATGATGTATTTGATGGTTCAGGAGACGCAGATAAATCTACCTGGTATTATGATGCATCAGATGAGAGAGGCTGCATCAAGGAACAAGATATGCTTGCCCTATGGAATGGCTCTGACTAGGATTTTTGAGACTGTAGGATTATCACTAGAGAATGAAGCAAGCAAGAAGCAGTCTCACTATGATGTTTATGACATGAGAAACTTGACCAAAATGCAATATCATGTAGAGGATGAAAGATGGATCAAAAATATTTCTGGTCAAGAGAGGAGAGTGCCTAGGATTGCAGAGGCAAAAGAGCCCTCTACTCTAGTTGCAGCCCGAGATGCACCTGACACTGACCCCGGTACATCTATGACACCTCGAGCTCCACCCACGGGGAGGTTCCTACAAGCACCACCTACTGACTCTGCATCTATAGAGAGACTGGTAGATATGATATCTATCAGAGTCAGTAGACAGATTTAGAAATTATCTGAGAGAGTAGAGACTGTACAAATAGAGATGAGGTCTATCTCTTAGAGGCTTTCTATTTTGGAGTAGAGGGAGCACACATATGACACATCCACTGATCAACTCTAGCATCATTGAGGAGCTTGCTTGACTCAGGGGGATGATGCTTGCTCGACTCAGGGGGAGAGTTGAGTCTAAAGGCACTAAGATAATGGTAGTGATTAGTAGCCTAGGTCAGGCACAGCAGTAGGACATCATTTCAGTACTTGGCGCCATAGGTAGTTTGATTGAAAAAATAAAGAGACTCACTCTAGGTGGGATACCACTAGCAACAGCAGCCATACCTCGACCTCCACCTCCTCCACCTATGTCACCTAGTCGCCCACCCAGGTATCCACGATGAGAGCAGACCACCACTCAGAGTCTACACTCGTGAAGGGCCTCCTCCTTCGTAGGTAGTCAGACCTTCTGCTAGGACTAGAAGCAGGAGAGCCAAACCTTCTACCTTACGAGCCTCATTCCAGACATTAGAGATTCCATCTGATGATGAGTATCCTCGTAGGCTCTAGTGTCTGTCCACTTCTTATATTTAGATTTATGTATTAGGAGTATTTGGTTGTATTTGACTCTGTGCTTGTATTTGACTCTATGCATTTGGCACTTATAGATGTAAACTTGCTTAACCTAGTCTTGCTTTGAACTTGATATTTCATTATATCATAGTGTATTTTGTTAATGCAATGAAACTCATGATCAGTTACTCTTACACTCATGCTAAACATTTGCCTTAACTTTATATTTTTGATTGATGACAAAAAGAGGGAGTAATATGTATATGAGCATGAATTCATTCACTTTGAATATGTTAAAATTCATCCACTTCATTCACTTTGAATATGTTAAATTTAAAATTTTCAGCATAAATATGTTAAGGTGAAAATTTTTAGCTTGAATGTGTTAAGCATAAATATATTAAGGATTGAAATTTTTAGCATATGTGATGTGCATTATAAGTTTGGAGTTTGTGCCATGATACATACTCTATGTATGATTGTTTAATACTAATGCTTGGCATACACATATGGATATATGTTGGCAATTTACCAATCTAATAAGTACGAGCAGAAAACTTAACCTTGAATTGAAAAGACATTAAAAATGCAAGCATAAATTGAGGAAGAGATAAATATGAAAATACAAAAGGGATTAAACTGTTAATCTATTGAAAATATCATTAATGCATTGTTATTGCACATTTCTCGCTCATATACTCAAAGTTTTGTCATCATCAAAAAGGAGGAGATTGTTGACCCCAAGGATTGATTTTGATGAGTAACAAAATATTTGAGTATATATTTAAACTAATAAAGTTATTAAGATCATGTTTCAGGATGCATTTTAAAGTACCAAATAAAACTTCCGTATAAATGCAATTGAAAATTGATAGAGAAGATTTGGAGGCTTTTGAAACATAAATCACACATGAAATAAGGTTTATAAAAGATATCCCCAGACCAAAATTGAAGAGGAAAACCTTTGAAAAAACTATAATTTTTTAGCTTAAGAAGCCCTTAAGTAGACTCATGGTTCGACTCATTGCTCAGCTCGAGCTTATACGTAGATTGGCATGTAGAAGTTTCAGAAGAAATAGTCTCGAGCAGAGGCTCGAGTCGACTCGAGGTTCTCAAGTCGAAGTCTTAGTGAAAATCTAGAGAATGATGATTTCAGGGCAAGATCTCGAGCAGAGGCCCGAGTTGACTCGAGGTTCTTAAGTCGAAGTCTCAAAAGAAATACAGAAGATGATAATTTTGAAGCAAAGTTCGGCACAGTCTTGAGCAGAGGCTCGAGTCGACTCGAGGTCCATGAGCTGAAGTTGCAGTAAAATACAGAAAGATTGATCTTTATATAGAAACTCTCGAGCTGAGGAATGAATGGAGCAAATGGCCTTGAGCTGATGCTCGAGTCAACTCGAGGTTCGACTCAAGCTCCAACGGTTAGTTTCTGTAGATCATCCAGAGGTGTGCAGATTGAGTTCAAACGGTCATTTTTGCTTCTCCAATGGTCAAATAGGGTTCTCCAGCCTCCCAAACATGAAAAATCATCTACAAAACACCTGAAGGAAGTGACATGACTATTAAATCATTGAATTAAAAAATTAAGAGAAAGAGTCAAAAGAGTCTTGAAAAGAGAGCATTTCACTCCCAACTCCAGGAAACATCAAATCAAGTGATTCCATTTTGCAAGAAGACAAGCTTAAATAGTTCAAAATCCTCTCTCCAAGAAGACTCCAAAAAGCTTCATCGATTTATTTACTCATCAAAGAAGCTTTTTGTTCATTTTTGTTGTTCAACTTTTCTCTTTCTTATAACTTAGCTTCAATAGGATTTTTAAGCTAAGGGGAAGGCTTATCCAAGCTTGAAAATTGGATTATAAGCCAAGAGTTAGCTTAGGGGTTGGTTGTGGTTGGTGAGCCGATGTAAAAACCAACTAGATTTTGGATAGTGAGCCTTGAAAAACTATCCAACTATAATCTTGGCGACATTATAGTAAAATTTTTAAGTGGACCTTGGAGAGTGGACGTAGGTGCAAAGGGCACCGAACCACTATAAATTTTTTAGTATCTATGATTGTCTTGTTTACTTCATTCCATTACATTTACATTTTTGTATTTTTGCATACTTAGAACTAAAGCATATACCATCACATCACTTATTTTTGAAAATAGCACCTAACTTGTTTTAAGTTTTGAAAAACCCAATTCATCCCCCCCCCACTTGGGTTGTCTTGCTAGGCAACACATTACATCTAAGCAATGATGCAATAAGTTTCACCCAATATGGTAAGTCAAAGAAGATGCTCCTTTTTCCTCCAATTAAAGTATGTGTCATCTTCCTTTGATCGATGCTTCCTCTTACTACCATCAATCGAATCATCTTTCTTAAATTCAACACTGAGACCATGCAACTCTCTCAACACCTCTCTCCCAGACATCCAGCTAGGTGCCTCACCTTCTTCAACAGTACCATTAAAGCAGTGTGCATCCCTTCTGTATGGATGATTTTGATAGAAAAAACATTGATGCCCCATAAAGCTAAAACTCCTCTGATGTGTCAATCTTTTAGATCATATATTTTTTCCATAAATCGAGCATGCTAGCTCACCTTTCATACTCCAACCCAACATTAGGGCATAAGCTGGAAAGTCATTTATTATCCATAGAAGCATTGCACGCATGGAGAATGACTCATTCATCAAAGCATCAAAAGTTGAAATACCTTGAATACTCCATAACTATTTCAGCTCAGCAATAAGAGGCTACAAATAGACATCAATGTCATTACCTACCTTCATTTGTCTAGGGATGAGCACTATCATGAAAGCAAAGCAATTTTTCATATAAATCCATGGTGGAAGGTTATAAACATGAATAAACACTGGCCATACACTATGGGCAGTATTCATGTGCTTGAACGGATTGAAATCATCGCATGACAAGCCCAACCTCACATTACATATTTCTTGTGCGAAATCGGAATGTATTTCATTAAACTTCTGCCATGCCTCTCCATCGGTTGGATGCCTCAATGCATCATCTTTTATTTGGTTCTTTTATGCCATCTCATGTCCTTCGATATTTTTGCCAATATAAATAACTTTTATAGTCTCAAAATCAAAGAAAACTGCTAAATCAACTTTTAAGGTACATGGATCGATGTGCCATCTTTATTTTGTTTCCATCTTGATAAACCACATCTCGTACACTCATTTCTGTTGACATTCCCCTCCTAATAGAGCATACAATCATTGGGACATGCATGTATCTTGGTTAAGTAAAGTTCAGCTATTCAATAATCTTTGATGCCTCATAATTATTCTTCGAAATTTGTGCATTGTCCTGAAGAATGTCCCCCAAAAGCTCTAGTATGTAGTTCACTCCATTATTACTAAACCCATTAGAACATTTCGCATGATACAATCAGATTAAAAACTCCACCTTTGCCATCTTTTTACACTCGAGATATAATGGAATATTAACATCCTCTATTAACTTATGAATCTTCTCCACATCCTTACTGTTTGTCATTCCACCAACTATAGGATCAAGCATGGATGTAGATGCACCATCATTATGGCCAATAAATAAAAAAATATCAGAACCATTTATTCTACTCTCCCATCATGTTGATCGCCTCCTTGCAGTCTGCCCTCATCATGTTGATCCCAACAAATTTCAAAACCACCTTTAAAGTCATAAATAGTAAGGTGATGATTTACATCTTGACATGATAGCCACGACCCATCCATTTACTTCTTATAAGGTCATTGGATAAGTTCATGGTCTGCAAATTTTTTTATAGCAAAATCAAAAAAATTTTAAAGTCTAGCATCATATTTTGACGAGAGCCTACTAAACTTCATCCATCCTTTATCCATTTTAAAAATAGTGATACTGTAATTAAATTATGTATGAAACTTAAATTATGTACCAATATATTGTAAACAACTCATAAGTCATAACTGACATTAAATATTATTTTCATATACATCTAATTAATTGCATCCTATCACCAACTATTAGGTAAAGATAGATCCTATTCCATTCAAAAATTATATTAATTCTATAGGTTTATTATAGTAATAAAATGATATGCAACAGGGATCAAAAAAAATTTTGGTAGCATTTTCTCTTAGTTCTCCCGTGTAGGGAGAATAAAAGAAAATATGCTATCCAAAATTTTTTTTGGAACACTCAGCATACCATTTGACTACTATAATTACTTATAGAATTATTTATAATTTTTAAACTATCCAAATTGGATAATCAATTGATCATTGTATATAATTCTCCAATCCATACAAAAAATATATAAATGTATGGGTGCCCAAGATTATGTATACTAATCAATTGATGAATCTATCATTATGCAATGCAATAAACAAAAGCAACAAGATATAAATAGTAATCCAAAAAAACTGATGCAATAAATTCTACAACATGAATTACATCCATAAATAATTAAGGAGCAACAAATTATAATTTCACTTTCTATTAGTGATGGGGGTTCTCTTAGCAGCCGGCATGTACCACGATCGTGGACATAGTCCAAAACTGCCAGAAGGAGCAAGGGTTCTCTTAGCGGCCAGCATAGCTCACGGCCATCGGCACTGTCCAAAACTAGCTGGTGGACGTTCGCTTATCGATCGGCATAGCCTAGGACCATCCACAGTCGCTGACATGACACAATCCAAGACTGTCGGCATAGCCCAAGATTGTCCACGACCGTTGACATAGCACAATCCAAGACTACTAGTACAGCCCGACTCAGAATCCATCGGCACAATCCAAAATCAACCGATAGGAGTTCTCTTACCCACCGACACGATCCACGATCAAGATAATTATAATATTTATAAAATAATATTTATAATATTTATTATAAATATTATAAATAATTAATAAATATTACTATAAAATTTAAAAAATAAAATCATACATATGGCTATGGAGAGGGGATAGCACAGAGCTTCGAGGGTCACCGGTGGTGGCACTAGAGGAAGACAGTGGTGCTAAAAGTAGCCTGCAAGAGAGACACAAGATAGTGAGATATAGAGAGAAGAAAGAAAAAAAAAGAGGAGAGAGAGAAAGAAAGAGGAAAGAGAGAGAAAGTTCTAGAAAGAGAAAGAGAGAAGAGAGAGTGAAGAAAGAGAGAGAGAGAGAGAAAGATCTAGAGAGAAAAGAGAGAAGAGGAAAGAGAGAAAAGGGAAGAGAGAGAGAGAGAGAGAAAGATCTAGAGAGAGTAGGGAGGGGCGGGTCAGCTGAGGGAAGAGAGGAGAGAGAGAGAGCAAGAAGGGGTGGGTCAGGTCGAGGGGAGAGAGGAGAGAAAAAGAGAGAGAGTAGGGAGGGGTCGGGGTCGATAGTTAAGTCGACCGGAGAAGAAGGGGGAGGCGATGGAGGTGGTGGAGCCGGCGAAAAAGCCAGCTAGGGAAGGAGGAGGAGGAGGGAGAGGTGGCAGGGCTGGTGATCGAGCCAATTAGGGAAGAAGGGGTAGATAGGGGGTGAAGGAGCTGGCAGTCGAGCTAGTCGAGAAAGAAGGAGGAGGAAGGGGGGTGGCGGGGCCAATGGCTAGGGAAGAAGGGACAGGTGGGGAAGGTGACAGAGCCGATGGCTGAGGAAGAGAGATAAGGTGGGAGAGGAGACGGCATCGATCGGGGAAGAAAGATAAGGCGAGGGAGGAGGTGGCGACACTCGGGGAAGAAAGAGGAGGCAGGGGAGGAGTCGACGCCGGTCGGAAAAGAAAATAGAGGGAAGATGCCTCACCAATGACAACGAGGAGGGGGAGAGAGAGATCTTGGAGGAAATGAATTTGGGAAAAGGATTTGGAAAAAAATAATCTAACCTATGCAGCGATTTTCAGTAACCACTATTATAGATTGGTAATTATTTTTCTAAATATTATATAATTTTAAAATTTAATGTTCATCTTCACTGTTCATTATCTAAATAATTATCATTAGAGTATTGTCAAAAAAAAAATCATCTCGATTTGATAGCCCTAGCTTGATCGATCAATAAAATTTGATTTCGATGATCATGAACGATGATGCAATGATCTAATAGATGAAGACCATCGATGGATCCAAAAATTTATAACAATAATCTCAATGCTATTTGTATCATACTATCAAAGTTTTACTTCAATCGGTATCGTTATGATATTCAATTTAGTATAGGATGATTTCAATCGTTAAATAAGAAATGAGTGATCAAAGAATCAGACGACATCCGATTATGAGATAATTTTTTAGATAAATGATCTTAACTATTATTTTAATCATTTTTATGATGGTGATCATAAAATTTAAATCGTAAGTATAAGAACTATCTAAAACTATACGTCGCTCGATACCCATTCTTAAACCTCTTTAGTAATTATGCTTGAGCTTTTGCAAGATTTGCTTAACATAAATAGTTCATATAGAAATAATTTGGATTTTATGATCATCACCATATAAAATAATTAAAATTATAGCTAAGATCATTTAACTACAAAATTATCTCATAATCGGATGCTGTTTGGCCTTTTGATTACTTATTTCTCATTTAACGGTCGAAATTATTCCGTACTAAATTGACCATAATAATGATGTCCAATTGAAGTGAAACTTTGATAGTATGCTACAAACATCACCAAGATCATCGTTGTAGCTTTTTGGATCCATCCATAGTCTTCATCTATCAGATCATCATGCCATCATTCGTGATCGTCAAAATCGAATTTTATTGATCGATGAAGCTAGGATTATCGGATTGAGGCGATCTTTTGTGACAACACTCTAACGATAATCGTTAAGATAATGAATGATGAAGATGGGTATTAAATTTTAGAATTATATAATATTTTAAAATATATATAAAAAAAATATAGCAGTGGTTATAAAAAATCGCTACAATAGACTGTATCTATGGCAGCGGTTGCATAAAACTATTGCCATAGGTCAAATCTATAGTGATGGTTATAACTAACCATTGCCATAGGTTGGATCTATAATAGCAGTTCTAACTAACCGCTACCATAGGTCCAATCTATTGCAATGGTTATACCTAATCTCCACCATAGGTGACAGGATCTATAGTAGTGGTTCATTAACCACTGCCATAGGTCATTGCCATAGGTTGGATCTATAGTAGTAGTTCTAACTAACCGCTATCATAGGTCCAGTCTATTACAATGATTATACCTAATCTCCACCATAGGTGACAGGATCTATGGCAGTGGTTCATTAACCGCTGCCATAGGTCTGACCTATGGTAGCAGTTATTATAAACTGCTGCTATAAGTCAACCTATTACAGCGGTTTTATGTAACCGCTATCATAGGTCAACCTATGATAGCGGTTATCATAAATCACTGCCATAGGTTGGACCTATGATGGCGGTTATATGTAACTACTATCGAACCTATGGCGGCGATTATATGTAACTACTGTCGAAGAGTCTATGGCAGTGATTTTTGAAATCGCTGCAATAGTAAGTGGTGCCATAGCCCTATTCTGTAGTAATAAAACCTCCCTCAACCTTCCTTTCCTCCCCCCTGCTCCATCCCTCTAGTGTCTTATGGCCTTGAGCCCGCATCCCTCCACTCCCATGGTTGCCCTCTCGTCGGCACCTAAACCCCCCTCAACACCTCAAACCCCTCTTTCCTCCCTCCCTACCCCATTTCTCTGACATCCTACGGCCTAGAGCTCACATCCCTCCACACCCACAGCTACCCTCTCACCAGTGCCCAAACCCCCCTTAACCACCCCGACCCTCCTTTCCTCCCTTGCCACCCCATTCCTCTAGCATCCCATGAACCCAAGCTCGCGTCCATCCACGCCCGCAGCTATCCCCACCCCACCGACCCCAACGTCACTGCCTGACCCCATAGACCTAAGCTCATGTCCCTCCATGCCTATGGTCACCTTGACCTTGTCGGCCCCAATGTCGTCAGCCTGACCCAGCAGCCTCGAGCCCGCATCCTGCCACGCCCGTGGGCACCCCGACCCTACGGACCTTAATGTCATCGGCCTGACCCCATGGCCTTAGCCCTGCCACCCCTAGCCTGCAGCCCCATCCTACTAGCCTAACCCCATGGCCTCGACCTGCACCGCCTTCCCACGGTCCTGCCGCCTCTGAGCCATCTCCTTATTGTTGTGACCCGATGGTCCTGGGCTCATCTCCTTGTTGTTATGAACCCATGGTCTCCACCCTGAGCCGGCTCCTTGCTGTTGTAAGTATTAGCGACAATATTAGGATGGCTAATGCCATCACTAAAAGTTAATTTTTTAAAAAATTATATTAATTAAGTATAATTAGATATTATGAAAATAATAAATTAAATATTAATTTAGTTAATTAGCTAAATATTTAATTAATTAATTAATTAGAAGTATGAAACTTAGATCTCAGCATGCAGAGTGCTCGAACCAAGAGAAGGTGCTGACAGGGTCGGGGCATGCCCTATATGCTTGGGCCTCAAGTTCTAGCCAGCATTTAGGATAGCTAGTCCTCGTGCAAAGGCCAAGTGCATATTCTATGACATCCTATAATTGGATGTTAAGTTAAGCAACTAATTAGATATTAATTTTTTAAAAAAATTACATTGCATGGAACCATAGACCCATCTTTTGATTAATATACATACTCTTCTGTATCCATACATTTATATACTTTTGTATGGATGAAAAAATTATGTATATTGGTCAATTGATTATCCACTATGGATAGTTTAGAATATGCACTCAGTGCTCATAGAATTTTGCAAATTGGTTTCATTAACTGGTAGGCGACCATTATCATTTAATTTAATTTATTTTTTTAATTTATTCTTTTTATAATATACAAGTCATTCAAGATAGCAAGTCCACACCTAGGAAGCTAAGGCCATTAGGTTACAAGTCAACAAAATAAGTGACATGTTATAATAGCTATAATGTAAATGATTTCAAATTTCACATATAGTAATATAGAGAACATAGAAATGTTCGAATTTGATGCCTCGAATTTGACTCACAGTAAGAAGAGAATTAATTTTGAGCATAGTAGTTAGGCTGGCTCTGGTACGCGATCTAGCCGATTCTCTTAGGTAGACAGACAGTAGGAGTATGGGTAAGGCACAGTCGAGCCAGCTCGACCTCTGACCGAGCCGGCTCGATGAAGGCGAATAGAATATGATGAAATTTTTTCTGTTTGGACTCAAATTATGATTAATCCAAGGGGTCTATGGGAGTTGCATGTGGACCATAGGATCCAGCAGCCATGGAGGGTTACCATCATGATTTGGAGGTCAAAAAATATTCTAAAACTCCATCAAGGATATGTTCGACGTATATTAGGAGAATGAGCTCTATTAGGACTCTTGTGAACTATTAAGAAGAGGATTCTTATCCTATTTAAAGGATTGAGGTGCTGTGGAGTAGAAAAAATGATGCATGTGGTATGAGAGGCACATAGAGAGGCTCAGACAACCATCGAGAGGAGCTTGGCAAAGCATCGAGTATGTGCAGCCCGTGAGAGAGAAGCAATAGATGCATAGCATCCGACAAGGAGGCTATGAGGGTAGAGCATCTTGTAGCTTCTATGGGTCTTCTTGGGATTCTGAGAGAGCTTTTGTGAGGATAACTTCTAGTTGAGAGAGATTTATGTATGGTGAGTTGAGAGTGGGTGTTCTTCTTTTGTACCTATTTTTCTCTTTCATAGTGAAGCTTTGCATGCCCCATGGAGACGAGCCTTTAGACTGATCCACATACTTGATTATTTTCTTATCTTATTTCTTCCTTCTTTCTATCGCAATAATTTGGTACTAGATACTTAACAAGCAGTATCAGAGTAGCTGATATCCAATAATTTAGTATCAGAGTGAGTTGATACCATAATAATTGATATCAGAGCCAGATTGTATCGAAGTGTAGATTGTAGCAGTGGATAGAGATTGAAGAATATGGAGAAGACAAGCACAATCAAGATGGAGATCAATAGGTTCGATGGGAAGGATAATTTCTTCTTATGGCAAGCAAGGGTAAAGAATGTCCTTATCCAACATGGATTGATCGATGCTCTTTTGTATGACAAGATGCCAGCCATCATAGAGGTGAAGGATTGGAAGCGGATCTAGATGTAGAAGGTGAGCATGATCTGCTTATACCTAATAGATGATGTGATGATCTATGTACTTGATGAGACTTTTTTGACGGTGCTGTAGTTGAAGCTCGAGAAGTTGTACATGGCAAAATCACTCACCAACATGCTATTCCTTTGGATGCGGTTCTACCAGCTATGGATGGATGAAGGCCAGAGTGTGCAGGAGCATCTATCCAACTTTCAAAAGATCCTCACCGACCTCCTCAGCATTAGTGAAAAAGTTAAGGAGAAGACCAGGGCGTTGGTCTTGCTAGCATCGCTTTCCTCTTCATATGAGTTCTTGGTGACTACTCTTCTAGTGGGAAAGAGGATCATTAAGATGGATGAGGTCACTACAGTGATACTCCAGAATGAGGTTCTCAAGAGGGAGAATCCAGTTTCGAGCTCAGATGGTGGTAGCTTAACTTTGGCGATTTTTAGAGGAGCAAAAGGGAGTAGATGAAGTGGTAGAGAATTGCGAGGAGGATGATTTAGATCCAAAATGAGAAATCCTAGCAAGATCAGATGCTACAAATGCGATGAGTTGGGGCATCGAGTCAAGAATTGCCCATAACTCAAGGATCGAACGAGGGCTACTATAGTGACGGCCAGTAGCAAGCTAGAGGATGATGTCTTGGAGATATCTAATGAGGTATCTAGTTCTTTCTAGTAGTGGATTTTAGATTCTGCATGCACATATCATATTTGTTGTAGAAAGAAATAGTTTGACTTTCTAAAGAGTAGTGATGGCACTGTTTATCTATCGGATGGATCGAGCTATGCGATTAGAGACAACGGGATGATCAACTGAAAGATATATGATGGTGCGGTGAGAAGATTAGAGAAGGTTCGATACATATCCGATTTCAGGCAGAATCTTATCTCACTAAGCAAACTGAATTTAAACGGCTATAGGTGGATCGTTGGTGATGAAATCCTGAAGGTCATGCACGATGATAGGATGATATTGGAAAGAAAGAAGAAGATAAGAGGATATTACTATCTAGCAAGAGTCCAGTGCGAGATAGAGTTTCAAGAGCCAAAGAAAGTCCAGTGCAAGGTGGAGCTCCAGGTAGAGATGGATTGGGTATGAGATGGGAGACTCGAGAGGATGTGAGGCGACGTCGTAGAATGAAGTTTCTATTACCATAAAAAAATTCTTCGAGCAGATCTTTGGTCAGAGTGGACACAGTCCATGATAAAGATGGGATCGAGCGACCTGGCTCGACTCCCATGTTTGCCCATCCATGATCAGCAGGCGTGCCCTAGGGCATAGGAACGAGATGGATCATAATTTCTTAAAGTCAGGTGGAGGCTGAATGTTGAGTCGAGATTGAGATTGTTAGGATTTGATGCCTCAAATTCGATCCACAGCAAGAAAAGAATCAGTTTTTAGCACAGCAGTCAAGCCGACTCTGATACGTGGTCAAGCCGGCTTGGATTGAGATCGAGCCAACTAGAACCATAGCTGAGCCGACTCTCTCAAGCAGACAGACAGCAAAAGTTTGGGTGAGATCTAGTCGAGCCAGCTCGATCCTTGACTGAGCCAGCTTGACGAAGGTGAATAGAACATGATGGAATTTTTTCTATTTGGACTCGGATTGTGATTAATCCAAGGGGTCTATGAGAGTTGCACATGGACCACAGGATCCAGCGGCCATGGAAGGTTGCGATCATGATCTAAAGATCGAAAAATATTTCATGACTCCATCAAGGATATGTTAGACTCATATTAGGAGAATGAGCCCTATTAGGACTCTTGTGAACTATTGAGAAGAGGATTCCCATTCTATTTAAAGGGCTGAGATGCTGTGGAGCAGAAGAGGTGGCACATGCGGCATGAGAGGCACGTAGAGAGGCTCAGGTAGCCATCAAGAGGAGCTTGGAAAAGTGTCGAGTACGTGCATCCCATGAGAGAGAGAAGCAATAGGTGCATAGCATCCAACGAGGAGACTGTGAGGGTAGAGCATCTTGTAGCTTCTATGGGTCTCCTTAGGATTCTGAGAGAGCTTTTGTGGACATAGCTTTTAGTTGAGAGAGATTTATATACAGTGAGTTAAAACTGAGTGTTCTTCTCTTGTACCTATTTTTCTCTTTTATAGTAAAGCTTTGCATGCCCCATGGAGGCGAGCCTTTAGGCTGATTCATGTACTTGATTATTTTTTTATTTTATTTCTTTCATCTTTCTGCCATAATAATTTGGTACTAGATCCTTAATAAGTAGTATCAGAGTAGCTGATATCCCAATAGTTTGATATCAGAGCGAGTTGACACCACAATAAGAAGTACAATGAACGGCGATGTGTCTATAAAAGATAGCTGGTAGGCAGAGCAGAGAGTGATGACTATAGAATCTTTGAAGAAGTGATCAAGTTGACCTACCTCTTAGATGATAAAAGTATCATTCTATTTCTATGCTGATGGCTTGATACCGATAATTGTATGAAGATTGATCCATAGCACGAGCTTATTAAAATAAAACATGGATTAAAAGCATATATCAATAACTCTTTTATGCTAGCCCTACAAGGTGCTCAAGCATATTATACTCCTTTTCCATCAAGAAAAAAAGAAAGAAAAGATTGGTGGGCTATATGTAAGGTAAAATCTTGAGCCATTCATTACATGCTCGAAGTGTTGAGAAATGTATCCTAAAGTTAATCATCTAAGTAGTAGATGATTGAAATTAGTATATGAATTATCTAATAATAATAGTAATTTGGTTGTTTCATCATAAAACTTCTATCTTTCTTAAATGAACTCCTAAATTATGATGAAGTCCATAGAACCACAATCAATCGATAAAAGAGGATTTATCGGATGGTTCTTAAATTGTTCACGATCAAATAATAAGTTATTAACAATGATGATAACTTATCGAGTGTAGGTTGTTGTATGCCATATGCGTTGGTTGTCCTCGTAATCAAGTAGTGTGGAGATACTGGTATGGCATCTAGGTGAGATGTAGGAGTATATTTGCACTGATTATGATAAATGTAGCACTCTACTATCAAGGGTATCTAGCTAAGATCAATGGATATAAGTGTTCCTCCGATCTGAGATTGTCACGGTGACTTGTGAGCAACTCACTGTACTTTGGTGCTGGACTGTCTATATTTCTAATATAGATGATGAAAGATTTTTGGGTACAGTTAAGTACTTATAGAGTCGGTGTGTAAGTCAAGATGAAATTGACCACTCCTGATTAACTTCAGAAAGAGAATGACTCGTCGTGTTTATATTTAGCAAAAGCAGGTCTGGGTAATTCTCGTGAGGTGTCATGAGATTTGCAAAATTTTGAGACACAATAGAGATGACTTGTATGAGTGTTTGACAGCATACTCAAAGTCATCTTAAGCATTATTGATCATAGGGATGAATTATATGGTAACCATGGGCCAGGGTTCTAAGAATGTTGCTTTGCATACATTCGACCTATCCGGACGTCGGGAATCATTGCTAGATGGTAACTTTGATTGATATAGAAATTAGTTTCTATACTACCGACTTAGGCTTGAATCTATAGGCTCACACACATTAGAGCTTGTAGTCTAATCAGATGGTTAATCGATGATTGAGAATCATTTCGAGGTCAAACATTCAATACGATTGATATTTGACCTAATGCAAGTATTGCAGGAGGATCAATTAGCAATTGGATTGCTAATTGGCTCAATTTGATTGAAAAATTAGGCTAAGAATCAAGTCTAATTGGATTAAATTTAATTAAAATTAGTTTGAATTTAATTAAATTAAG
>QRFJ01000421.1:0-164748 GCA_006176705.1 Cocos nucifera
GGTCTACATACATCCGAATGTACTAAACTCAAGAGTTCAGTGGCTCATTCATCTTTTCCAGTAAAAGATGACTTGGTCATCTTACCAAGAAGATAGGACTCACAGGTCGGAAGTGACGTACAATCACTAACCTCAAGAATTTCTTCTTGAGCTAACCTATTAATTCTATTCTTGTTAATACGATCTAGCCTATAGTGCCAAAGGTAGACATCAGACACATCACTAATTCTTAGGGCATGTTTACTGAAGGATTGAACCATATTAACAGGCATAGAAAGTAAATAAATTTTGTTATTCAATTGTCCAATCAAAATTGGTAACACCATTCAAAATGATATTACAAACTTTTTATTTTATTGATATTTCAAAACCATTCATGGCCAAAAAGCCTATAGAAATGATATTCAATAAGAAAGTTGGACAATAATGACATTCATTAAGAATAACTTTATTTGAATTGATTATAAGGTTCATGATTCCTTAAAGCTTAGAATTAGGAACATGTTTTCCATCTCCAACGTTCAGGAAACCTTCTCGTCATTGATCAAATCTCCTACTGACCTGCAAGTCCGACATAGAATTACAAATATGATAAGGAACTTTCAGTATCTAATACCCCAGGTAGTAGAATCAAATAAGAAAAAATTGCAAGGTGTTATCATATAATTATCCTTGCCCAGCAACCACTTGCTTGTTCCTCGGCCCGTTGTTCGGATTCCAGGGAGGCAATATACAGAGGATAGTTTCTCTTTCAAGTGCCTCCTTACTTCTTGCAGAAAGAAGCACTCTGCCTTAACTCTGATCGGGCTTGCGCTTCTTAGGTCTTGACCCTGTGCAATCATCCCAGCATACGATCGTACCTTCTTATTTTTCTTCTTCTTGTTCTTCTTTTCCTTTCTTAAAAAGGTCGATGACCAGAAGAAAGACCCTCCCACTATATTCACCATCTTCTTATGGAGTTGGTGATCCTTCTCAAAGTTCTTGCAACAACCCCAACAAGCCATAGGTAGTTTACTGTAGGCTTTATCATTCTAAAATGAGTTAGGAAAGGAGAGGAAGGACTTAGGGCAAAGAATTAAGGATCGCATATCCTTATCGAGCTTGCTCGTGCAAGGAAAAAGCCCAACTTGCTAAGGTGCTCAATCATCTTGATCATGTATAATACATGATTGATGACTGAGGCCCCATCCCTCATCTGAGCGTTGAAAATGGCACAACTTAATTTTGTGCCTTTCAACATCGTCCGACGTGCTAAAAGAGAGTCATTCAATATTTGAAGCATCTCCTATGGCTTGGCATATTTTAAAACTTACGACTGAACTCATCATTCATTGCCGTCAGCATTATACATCGAATGGTGGTGCGATCATTGAGCCACTTCACATAAGTGTCTCGGACTGCTTTTCTAGCATTCGGAGCTGGCTTCTTAGGTGCTCGATCCGTTACCACATAAAGGATCTACTCATGCTCCAGGATGATTTTTAACTTACGATACCAGCTATCATAGTTGGGTCTCATTAATTTATCATGATCTAACAATGATCGGAGCGATAGGTTAGTGGTCATGTCTACATTAAAAAAAAAAATCAAACTTAATTAGTATATAAATTATTAATCCTAAATACTTGGACTTCAGTCTAAAGGTCCTTCCACTATTTTATATGAGTTGGTAGCCTCTACCTCCAATTTGAGAAATTACTCTAATTTCTTAGTGGGTACTAGAATCCACATAGACTATACATTAGCCTAACTTTGGTTGGTCAACCCATGTGCACCTATGGATAGATTCAAAATCAATTATTTCTCTAAACAACTTCTAGTAATATTGATTTTGTCCCATAGATCTGATCAGTAGGCTTTGACCTCCACTAAAAAAGGTTCAGGTTTGGTCCAACCATTAATATGACCATATTTGATCTTATCTAACCAATAAATGATCAGATCTGACTTTGGTCGGCCAACCTAACCACCATCAAAAAGACTTAATCAAATTATCATTTTATGAATGATAATTTCATTAGTCAATAATCACCAGGCCTTTGGGCCTCCAATGATCATTATACTAATGAACCCATTATCACTCAACTTAATGGGAGGCTATGATTTAGTAATCTATATAACTATTTTATTTTTAATGATCTAATAATTTTAGAGGATTTAGTTAACCAATTTAAGAAAATTCAGCGAACCAATTTCAATCCTCCCACTGACTTCATCAAGTCAGAAAAGAATATAATCTAAGTTGGCATTAGGAGCACCTAAATCAATTAGACTAATTTACCTAATAGACATGGGTGAGTCTAAATTATCAAGTGATCTAATCAAAATCTAACTCACCAAGATGGTCAGGTAAGTAAGATCAGTGGATGCTATTAACTCATCAAAGATTGAATCAGTGCGAGTAGCTTCCAATTAAAAACCACCGGTCAAACTGTCAAACTTACCTTAGACACCATCCGGTTCATTAGTTTTAATTTGACCAACCTAGTAATTTTAGATTCGACCACGTAGCCTTGAATCAAGTCCATTTGGTCCTTGTTAAAGGCATGGATTTGACCAACTATAACTATTGTATTTGAGTCTATAGAATTCTTGACCTAATGTAAATTAACATTTAATTAAATTTGATCAATTACTCTAAATTAGTCCATCTTTTAACTAACCTTAGGTCTAACCCAATTTATGGACCTAATTCAGCTGACCCAATAACCCATAAGTTTATGATTAATGACTTAAAGTCTTAATCCATAATTTTAGACACTAAATCATTATACTTAATTTTTAATTAAGTTTATCGACTGAGGGTTAGGATTCGGTATTTTAAAAATATTTTTAATTTTGAAAGATTCTTTATAACTTAGCATTGTTCATCAATTGAGTCGACTCATTTCAAAATTAAATCATCTCAATTCACAAACAACACTAGTTGTGGGTTTAATTTGAAACTATGTACACTACATAATAATGAAATCATGAATCAAACCTTATCTAATTATGCATTCATAATCATAAATAAGATTAAAATTTAATATAATTAAATTATAAAAATATTAGATTAAAACTAGTAATTTCATGATTAATGATATTGATCAGTAATGTACCAGGACAATCTTTTCACTGTAGAGGATAAATCTTTCAACAGGATAACTTACAATCCATGCAATCTAAATTTTAATTTTTAGATCTAATTATTTTAATTATGATATTAATATTTAGATTAAATCTAAATTATTAATTTAAATATGCAAGCATATCATGTTTAAAGAACCTTGCTCTGATACTATTTGAAGAAAATAGTGTAGAATTTATCATGCTACTTTCAAAAAATATTTCAAAAATAGTAATGATATAGCAAAAAATAATTAATCTAATTAATTATCTACTGATCATATCAGATTATTTAATCCTATACATTAGGATCTAAACATAACATGCATGCATACAACAATAGATCTGAAAATAAAACTATGTAATAAACTATTTACTACATCTACGTGTTTAAAACATAATACCATTTCATGGGTAGTCGATCATCATAATCTAAGTCCACTGAATAATGCTTTGGTATCACATTATAGCCATACACATGTTCGACCTCTATGGTTGGTCCACACGGAGCTCCTAACCCTGATCAGCCCCACTAGAGTGCTAGCTCCTTATTGTGGCCTTCAATGGCTAATCGTGATCGATCCGATCGATCATATATTTTTTGATTTATCAAATATTTTAAAAAATTAAAATATAAATATTGGAGGATGATGAAGATGTGTTTCAAATTTGGTGATGATCCGATGCTCACAGCACTCGATCCCTCCACTCGAACTCAAATTCCCAAATCTAGGATTTCACTTGGCCCAAAAATCCTAACACACTAAAATCCTATCACGCCCTCTCTGTGTGGAGTTTTTTTATGAAATAAATTTTTATGGAAAGATATTTTTACATCTATAATTCTTATTTAGATCATATCTAAAAATAGGATATCCTTAGAGATAAAAATCATAAGAGAAGAGAGGCATAAAGGAAAAAAAAAGTGTCATAGGATCCTATTCACCTTCACTCTAAGATTTTTTTTGCTTAGAATTGATGCCCAAATACTTTAAAATTTTTACCACATAATGCTAACTCCTACTCTTACATACACAAAAATTCTTATAATTTATTGATATGAGTACCATGGAAAAACTATATGAAGAATGATAAGGGTTGAGTGGTTGAGAGGTTTTAACCACTCACTTGACTTCAAAAATTAAATGAGCCTCTTATCCTTATCCAATGCCCCCTCCCTTGTGTTTAACACGTAGAAGGACTCTCCTTCTACATACACATTTTTATTTCTCAAAAAATATTTGACAAACAAAAGGGAGGGCATGGGAAGCAGAGTAGAAAAGTCAAAAATGGTGGGCGCATGGAAGAATTTGAATTCAAACTTCATTTGACTTGGTCCTAATTGGTTTTAACCCAACTAATTAATTTAGATCTAATTAAACTAGATTAAACCCAACCAAATTAGACTTAGCCTAATCTAATAAAATTTTAATCAAATTAGAAATTAATTAGATCTATGTCCTGATCAAATCAGGATCAAAACTCCCATAGCGATTAGGTCATCTCATGACCTGATTGGGTCAAATCCAATCGAATCAAATTTAATCAAACTTGATCAAATCCTCATCGCTCAATCAAATTGAGCTAATCAGCAATTAAATTACTAATTAATCCTTTAAAAAATATCTGAGTCCAAATCGAATGGATTACTAGGCAACAGAATCCTATCAATATGAAACTTTTGAAGAGTCCTAAATCAGTGGGACTCTTGAATGTAGTATCTCAAATGAATTAAACTCATGATCATAGAGTTTCAGACTAGTGAAACTCTTGAACAGAGAGTCTTAGATAAGTAGGACTCAGAGTTTCAGTCCAGTGGAATCTTGGTCATAGAGTCTTAGTCTAGTGAAACTCTTGAGCACAATGTCCTAGATTATCAGGACTCATGATCAAAGAGTCTTAGATAAGTAGAACTTAGAGTTTCAGTCTAGTAGAACTCTTAGTCATAGAGTTCTAGTCCAGTGGGACACTTTGACCATAGAGTCTCAGACCAATGAAACTCTTGATCAGAGAGTCCCAGATAAGTCAGACTCAGAGTTTCAATCCAGTGGGACTCTTGGTCACAGAGTTCCAGTCCAGTGAAACTCTTGACCACAGAGTTTCAGACTAATGAGACTTTTGATCAGCTATTAGATCAAGTAGAAACTTCTAATGTGTGTGATTCTGTAGGTCCAAATCTAAGTCGGTAGTATAGAAATTAATTTTTATACTAATTAAAGTGACCATCTAGCAATGATATCCAATGTCTGGATAGATCGAATAATCATAATCGTAACATTCAGAATCTATGCAGATATGGTTATCGTATAATTCATCCCTATGACCTCTGTATAATAGATAACTCAGGGTTAGACTATCAACCCTATAAAATACATCCATGTCGTATCTTAAAGCAATTAGTCCTATGACTCATCACTAGGACTACCTTGGCCAAGATTTTGCTAAATTGAAACATAATTGAACACATCTCCTAAAATCAGGAGTGGTCAATCCCATCTTGATACATGCACCGACTCCATAAGTACTTGACTATGCCTAGAAATCTTTCATCACTGAATTAGAAATTCAGATAGACCGACATCAAAACATAGTGAGTTGCTTAAAAGTCACCATGATGATCTCAGATTGGAGGAATATTTATACCCATATTCCATCAAAGCTAATCTTGATAGGAGAAAAGCCCCAGAGTTGGTCATGTTCAGTGTAGATGTTTCCATACATCTCACTTGCATGCCATATCAGTATCTCAATACTCCTTGGTTATGAGGATAACCAACCTATATGACGCACAATGACCTATACTTGATAAACATTATCGTCCTAAGTAATAACGTATCATTTGGTTGTGAACTATTTAAGGACTAAATGATAAATTCTCCTTTGCTGAATCTAGATAGTCCTAAGGACTTCATCACAACACAGAAATTCATTAAAAGATAATAGAATTTATGATGAAAAATATGAAAATAATTTTTATTAATTTATAATTCATATATAATTATAAATATATGATCCAACCGTCAATAGATTGATGATTGGCTTTGGAACATATTTTCAACAAATGTAGTATCTATCTGACTGATGTGGTACTCTATTCGATCATTTTAAGGGTATAGGTTCATTAGGTTCCGAATTTGATCTAATCAAATCTGGTTCAGGTTCAGCCTTTTCACTTGCCAAACTTCCTCAAGTTCGATCTAAGAGGCATTAGTTTCTTTACTAAAATTTTTTTTTCTAAAAAGATTGCCTTAAGGCCGATAAATATCTTTTGTTCATCAGCGAGGTAGAAATAATATCCTTTGATCTCTTTTGGATATCATATAAAAATACACTTATCAGACCTAGGTCCAAGCTTGTCCGTCATTAAATGTTTGATATAAGCCAGACACCCCCAAACTCCAAGATGTGAGAGTACTGGCTAACATCTTATTCATATCTCATATGGCATTTTAGCTATAGACTTACTCGAAATCCTATTTAGAATGTAACAAGCCGACTTGAGTGCATATCCCTAGAAAAAGATCGACAGACCAGCAAATTCCATCATAAATCGAACCATATCCAACAAGATTCGATTCCTCTTTTCAGATACATCATTATGCTGTGGTGTTCTAGTAGAAATCTATTAGGAAAGAATCTTATTCTCTCCTAGATATATTAGAAATTCGCTGAAAAGGTACTCATCCCCTCGGTTAAATCGAAGAGTTTTAATACTCTTCCTAGTTTATTTTTCTAGCATATTATGAAATAGTTTGAACATTTCAAATGACTCTAACTTATGCTTCATTAAGTAGATGTATCCATACCTCAATAGGTCATCCGTAAATATTATGAAGTAGAAATATACACCTTTAGTACTTGAGCTCATGGGTCCACATACATCAGTATATACTAGACCTAGGAGTTCATTGACTTGTTCATCCTTTTCAATAAAAGATGACTTGGTCATCTTACCAAGAAGACAGGACTTACATATTGAAAGTGATTCATAATCATTAACTTCAAGAATTCCTTCTTGACCCAATCTATTTATTCTGTTCTTATAATATGACTTAGCATACAGTGCCAAAGATAGACTACAGACACATTATCTAGTCTAGAATATTTACCGAAGGATTGAACCATATTAACAGGCTATGATAGTAAATAAATATCATTATTCAATTATCCAACATAAATCATAACACCATTTAAAATGATATTATAAAAAAAAATATTGAAAATTCATAACTATTTTTGGCCAGAAAGCCTATAGAAATAATGTTCAACAAAAAATTTTGACAAAAGTGACATTCACAAAGAATAACTTTATGAGAATTGATTATGAGGTTCATGATTTTTAAAGCTAAAACTGAAACTTGTCTTCTATCTCCAATGTTCAAAAATCTCTCATCTTCATCAAATCTCCTACTGACCTACAAATCCTACATCAAATTATAAATATGATAAAAGCTTCCGATTTCTAATACCTAGGCAGTAGTATTATATATTGAGAAATTATAAGATGATATCATATAATTATCTTGTCCAGCAACTGCTTACTTCTTCTTCAGCCTGTTCGGATCTAGAAAGGCAATGTACTAAGGATAATTCCTCTTTTAGTGTCCTAGCTTCTTGCAAAAGAAGCACTCCACCTGGCTCTAATCAGACTTGCACTTCTTGGTCTGATCCTATGTAGACATCCCGGCATGTAGTTGCACCTTCTTGTTCTTATTATTATTCTTCTTTTTCTTAAAGGGTTAACGATCAGAAGAAGATCCTCCCACTACATTCACCATCTTCTTATGAAGTTGGTGATCCTTTTCAAGATTCTGCAGCAACCCCAATAAGCCATGGTAGTTCACTATAGGCTTTGTCATTCTAAAATGAGTAAAGAAGAGGAGAAAGGACTTCGGCAAAGAGTTCAAGATCGCATCTTTCCCAAGCTACTTGTGCAAAGGAAAGCCCAGCTTACTTAGATGCCCAATTATCTCGATTATGTACAATACATGATCGATGACTGACGTCCCATCCCTCATCCGAGCATTGAAAATGGCACAACTAATCTTGTGCCGCTCAACATCATCAGGTATGCCAAAGGAGTCATTCAATATTTAAGGCATCTTCTATGGCTGTGCATTTTCAAACATGTGGCTGAACTCATCATTCATTGTCACTAGCATGATACATCGAATGGTAGTGTGGTCGATGAGCTACTTCTGGTAAGTATCTCAGACTGCCCCTCTAGCATTCGGAGCTGGCTCCTCAAGTGCCAGATCTATCAAAATATATAGAATCCATTCATGCTCCAGGATAATTTTTAACTTTCGATACTAACTATCAAAGTTGGGTCCCATCAGTTTGTCATTATCCAACAATGATCGGAGCGATAGGATAATGATCATAACTATAGAAAAAGAAAAACCATAATCTAATTAGTATATAAATTATTTATCCTAAAGACTTGAACTTTAGTTTAAAGGTTCTCCTGCTATTTTATACAAATTGATAGCCTCTACCTCTAATTCAAAAAATTATTTTAATTTTTTAATAACTACTAGAATTCACATAGACTACACATAAGTTCGACTTTGGATTATCAATCCATATGCATCTATGGATAGATTCATAATCAATTATTTTTCTAAATAATTTTCAGTAATTTTAATTTTACTCTAGAAACCTAATTAGTAGGCTTTGACCTCCACTAAAAAGATCTAGTTAGGTCCAACCATTAACATGACCGTATTTGGTGCATCTGACTAACAAATGATCAAATCCGACTTTGATCGATCAACCTGACCACCATTAGAAAGATATGATCAAATCATCATATTATGAATGATAATTCAATCAGTTAATAAGCACCAGATCTTTAGACCTCTAATGATTATTAAACTAATAGACCTATTATCACTCAACTTAATGGGAGGCTATGACTTAGTTATCACCATAACTTTATCATTTTTAAGGATCTAATAATTTTAGAAAATTTAATTAATCTATTTTAAGAAGAAGAGAGAGGATTAATCAGATAATTTTGATCCTTCCACTGACTTCACCAAGTTAGATAAAAAAGGATCTAATTTAAATTAGCATTAGGAGCACCTAAATTAGTCAGACTGATTTACCTAATTGACATGGGTGAGCCTAAATCACCAAGTGATCTAATCAAAATCTAATTCACCAGGATGGTCAGGTAAATAAGATCAGTGGAAGAGATATGACATTAATTCATCAAAGATCAAATCAGTGTGAGTAGCTCTCAATTAAAAATCATTGGTGTAGACTGCTAAACTTATCTTAGACACCATCCGATTCATTAGTTTTAATTTGATCAATCTAATAATTTTGAATTCGACCGCATAGCCACGAATCAAGTTCATTTAGTCCTTGTTAAAGGCATAGACCTAACCAACTACAACTATTGTAATTGAGTCTAAAGAATCCTTAATCTAATCTAATTCAACATTTGATTAGATTTGATCAATTACTCTAATTTAGTCTATTTTTTAACCAACCTTAGGTCTAACCTAATTAATGGACCTAATTCATCTAATCCAATAATCTAAAATTTATGATCAATGACTTAGAATCTTTAATTCATAATTCTAGATCCTAATTCAAAATTCTTAATTTTTTAATTAAGTTTTTGGATTGAGGATTGGGGTTTGGCATTACAAAAATATTTTTTTAAAATTTTAAAAGGCTCTTTTATAATCTAGCATTGTTCACTAATGGGTCGACTCATTTCATAAACAATACTAGTTGTAGATTTTAATCTAAATCTATGTATAATACATAAAAATTATGAATCATTTTAGATCTAATCTAAACACTTATTCATGATTAAAAACTAAATTAAAATTATTTATTCATATCATAAAAATTATTAGATCAGATCTAAAGTTTTATGATTAATGTTCTAGATCAGCAACATACCAGGATAACCTTTTCACTATAAAGGATAAACCTTATAGTAGGATAATCTTTAGTTCGTGTGATCATAAATTTATTTTTAGATTTAAAAATTAGACTATTATTTAGATCTAATCTAAATAAATAATCTAAGCATGCATATACATCATATTAAACAACTTAGTTGCTCTGATACCATTGATTGAAATCATGTAAAGGCTTCAAGCTCTACTTTTAAATTTTTTTAAAAAATTAATTATAATAAAATTAAAAATTAATCTAATTAATTTTATAAGAGCTTTAGATTAGACTAATAAATCCTATAAATTCAGGATCTAATGTGACATATATGTAAGAAAATCTAAAAATAAAATGGCTACCAGTAGTAAAACAGTTTTACTACTCTACGTGTTCAGAATATGTTACCTTGTGTAAGTAGTTGATCACCATAATTTGATCACCACTGGAAAGATTTTCTCATCATGATGCAACCACATAGGATGTCTGGCCTCCATGAATGGTCCACATGAGATCCTTGGCCCTTATCGGTTCCTTCCAAGTGCTAGCTCGACGATGGATGCTCTTGATGGTTGAGTCTGATCGAATGTCTTCGATCTTCCTCCATCGATTTTTTGGATGCTTTGAATCAACAGCAGAGGTAGAGGAGGTACTCCAAAAAAGTTTGTGAAGTTCTAACAATTAGAACTCACCAAAGCACATGGTAAACCCTAGATTAGAATTCTAAGGTAGTACTATCACCCAAACTTTATGCTTAACTTTTTCTCTGGTTTTTCTTCTCTCAAAATTTTTTCTATATTTTTATCACATAGGGGAGAGGCAGATGCACAGAGAGGAGGCTTCCTTTTAGATGTTGCATGTTCCAAAAATCCATGATAAATATAAGCACAAAAATAAGGGAGGCATGGAGGGATAGGATCAGATGAGGTGGTTGTTCTTTCAAATTGAATCTCGTTCAAATTTGAATGACCAACCTTTATCCAATTGGGGCATGGAGAAACCTAGACGTGCGCTCCTCCTTTGTATGGAGAAACTTAACGAGAAAATTTTCTCATAGAAAATAAGTGGGTGTAGATAAGATGAGGTGGTGCAGGAAGACTAGTCAAACTAGTCTTAAATAATCCTTATCCAATTAGAGCAGGTCCAAACTAATTTGGCTAGGCCTAATTAGATCAGATTAAATCTAACTCATTTAGACTTAATTAGGCTCAATTAAATCTTAATCAAATTATGAATTGATTAAGTTCAATCTCTGAACAAATCAGGAAACTAACCTTCTCGGTGATTAGGTCATCACATAACCTAATCAGATCAAATCCAATTGAATTCAATTCAATTAGACTTAATCTAAAAATTATTACTCAATCAAATTAAATTAATTAATAATAAAATTATTTATTAAATCTCTCATAAATATAGAGTCCAAATTCAGTGGATGTCCGGACAGTAGAGTTCTATCAAATTAAAATTCTTGATCGAAAAGTCCCAAACTAGTAAGACTCTTGATCCTAATATTTCAAATGAATGAAACTTATGATTACAGAGTTTCAAAATAATAGAACTCTCAACCATAGAGTTTCAGATCAGTAGGACTCATAGTCTCAGTGCAATAGGACTCTTGATCATAGAGTCTCAGTCTAGTAGAATTTTTTATCATATAGTCTCAGACAAATAGAACTCAAAGTCCTAACCCAGTAGGACTCTCGATCGAAGAGCCTCGGTCTAGTAGAACTTTTGACCATAGAGTTTTAGTCGAGTGAAACTCTTCATCAGCCATTAGATTAGGTAGAAACTTTTAATGTATGTCATCCCACAGGTTTGAATCTAAGCTAGTAGTACAAGAATCAATTTCTGTACTAATCAAAGTAATCATCAAATAATGGTACCTGATGTCTAGATAAATCGAATAGTCATAAATGTAATATTCAGAATCTATGCGAATATGGTTACCGTATAATTCATCCCTTTGATCTTTATGTATAGGATGACATAGAGTTTAACTGCCAATCCTGAAAGGTACATCCAAATCATGTCTTAATATAATCAATCCTATGACTCCTCACTAGGACTATCCTGATCAAGATTTTATTAAATTAAAATATAATTAAACATAGCTCTTGAATCAGAGTGGTCAATTTCATGTTGATTCATGCATTGACTCCTCAAGTACTTGACTGTACCTAAAAATCTTCTATCACTGAATTAAAAATTCAGATAGTCCAGTACTAAAATATAGTAAGTTGCTTGAAAATCAGCATGATGATCTTAGGTTGGAGGGACACTTATACCCACATTCCATCAGAAAAAATCTTGATAGCAAAAAAGATCTGAAGTCAGTCATATTTCATGTAGATGTATCCCTATATCTCATCTGCATACCATATCAGTATCTCCATACTCCTTGGTTAAGAGGACAATCAACCTATATGACACATAATGATCTATATTTGATAAACATTATCATCCTTAATAACAATGCATCATTTGATCATGAACATATTTAAAGACTAAACGATAAATCCTTCTTTGTCGATTCTAAATAGTCCTAAAAACTTTACCATAATATAAAAATTCATTAGAAGATGATAAAATTTATGATGAAAAATATTAAAATAATTTTTATTTATTTATTAATTTATATATAAATATAAAAATAGCTAAATCATCAATAGACTGATGATTGATTTTAGGATACTATTTCCAACATGATTTTGGTTGGTGAGCCAACAAAAATCAATTGGATTAATTATGAGTCTAAGAAAATGATTAACTATAAGATTTTAGTTGATGAGCTAGAAAAAATCAATTAGGTTGGATTGTAAACCTATGATAATAATCAAACTATATTCTTGTTAGATTATAGTTGGAATTCCTAAATGGGTCCACTTGGAAAGTTGACGTAGGCTTGAGTTGAGCACCGAACTATTATAATTTTTTTATATTTATGGTTATGTGATTGTCTTTATATTTATTCTTTTGCTACTCATTTATTTACTGCTAAGCACTAGACAAATACTTTTAAATGTGTTTCTGGGCACAAGTAGTTCAAATAATTTTTAAGAAATCTAATTCACCCCCCTCTTGCATGGGTTGCTATCTCTAGGAAACACTGACTATTTGAGGGATGGCATCTTGCTTGTGGACAAAGCTGAAGCCAAAAGGATGAAGCACTAGGGACCCCAGTATGTGCTTCTTGATGGGAATCTCTATAAGAGATCATACACTCTACTGCTGCTCAGGTGCCTTCGACTAATGAGAGTAGAGTATGTTCTTTGAGGGGTACATGAGAGTATTTGCGGCAATTACTTGAAGGGCAAGATGCTAGCTTACAAGGTGCTCTAGTAGGGATACTACTACCGACCTTGTAATAAGATATCGAAAATCTCTTCAGATGGTGTGACCAATATTGAAGACATACAAATATCTAGAGCTAAACAGTGGTGTAGCTCACGCTGATCACTATCTCTTTGCCTTTTGTCTAATGGGGAATTGACATTCTCAAGCCATTTTCATAGGTGACTAGTCAGCGAAAATTTCTTACTGTCACCATTGATTACTTCACCAAGTGGATTGGGTAGAACCATTGGCATAAATCATTGAGAAGAAAGCATAGAACTATATTTGGAAGTCGATCAAAGTTCAAGTAGATAAATCCAACATCAGTCAAGCTCGTGATGACCTCACAACTCAGTAGAAAATTAAAAACATACTCAAATAGAATCAAAGATAAAAGCAAATAAAATGAAAAAAAGAAACTTCTATTGATGAAAGATAAGTTTCCACATCAGAAGCTTGATAAATATGAGCAAAAACATAACAAAAGATTTCTATAAAATGAAAACAAAAAGCCTAAGGGGCAAGCTTAGAGTCATGCTCTTCCTCAACAGCACTAGCATCGACCTCAATCTCAGGCTCATCCTCATCACCATCCCCACCAATCTCAGGGACAAGAAGACCCAAGATGATGTTGGGGAAAAGCTGAGCTACCTAGGCCTTGCAATCATCAAAGCCCAGGTATTACATAGACGTCGATCCCTTTGCGACCTCGACTTTCTCCTTGAACTCCTCCATGACATGAATGCCCGACTCTCGGATGGCAATCTTGGTGGTGGTAGTCCTCTCCTCAGTCATGGCCTTCTCCATCACTGCCTAGCCATCAATAGCTTCGATCCTCTCCTAGGCCATTGACACCTCAACTTTGAGCTTCGCTGACTCCTTGAGGGCTTCCTTTGCTTTGTCCTCATCCGCTGCTCCATGGCCTTTAGATTCTCCTCAATTATCTTTGTGTGCTTCTCCATGGCCTTCGCATGGACCTCAATTGTCCAGAACTTGTCTTCATTGATCCGACTCTGATGACTGAATCTAGCAAGGCCATCATGGAGGATGTCGATGTCATGAGCAAGCTGCAAAGAAAAAAATACAAAGTTAGAACTTCAACTTTGGTCAAAAAATGGCACAATAGGAAAAGAAAGAACTTACCTTGAGGATCATAGCATAGCTCTAATCCAAAATCTCTTATCAAAAGGATCAGCTTTCCACTCTGACTTATTAGCCAGTAGCAGAATCATTTGAATTAGCCCCCAGGTGAGCTGGTGATTGTGGAGAGTGGAGTCCCTAGCCTAGATAATCATCCCCAAGTTGAGGACGTCCTGCCTAGACATAGCCATTGAAGGGGCAGATATGGCTAGTGCTGAGGTAGAAGTGGTCAATACAGGTGCCAACACTAGAATTGGAGCTGGTGATGGGGGTGCTAGCAATGCTAAGCTTGACCCCAAAGATGCCAACAGAGTAGACCTGATCAAAGCTACGATGACCACCTCTGAGTTATCATCGATCTCTACCTGCATGGAACTAGAGGCCCTTAAGGCCTATGTGGTTGGTGGTGGTGAGCTAGCTATTGGTGCAAGGCCCTCACCTTCTTCCAAGCTAACTCACCTTAGGAGTTGGCTGACTCCCTCTGTAAGGTACTTTTGATAGAATCAGCATTTGGTCTCATCATTGCAAAACCAACGATAGCAATTTGCAATCAAAACTAAAAAGGTTAAATAGAAAGATCAAGGGACAAAAGGGAACCTAGGAGTCATGCCCTGAGGATTGGCTGAATTCATTCCAACGTTGAACAACATCTGCTCGATCATAATCTTCCATAGTGATGGCATTTCAACCTTGAGCAGAGTATTGAAATCCTCCTCATCCCTGTGATTAGGATGGGAGTTCTTATTTGGAGATAGTCTAGGCTTGCCTGAAGGAAAGGCAACCGAAGACTGGCCTAAAGGAACCCCTCATAGATATCGAGAATCCCACCCAAAGCTTAGGTCATCTGATCATCCCGACTAGGGAGTTCTAAGCAATACTAGTTTGGATTGAAAAATTGAGCCCAAAGCCTTTCATTAGGTCAGGCTCAGTAAAACTCGACTTTTTATTTATGAGACTGCAGAACACCTCGAACCTGCACATTAGACTCTTGGAACATTAGGGTTGGCAAGGCATGGACCATGATGAGGAGGCTCAAGGTAGAGCCTTGGGTTGGACCAAAGGAGCTGGCGACTGAGGAGCCTAATTGCCGGACTCCCCCTTACTACCACTTGATGCCATTGAGTAAGCAGAAGAAAATGAAACAAAGAGAGGCAACAAAGAAGGAGAACTGAGAGGGACAACAAAAAGGAAAGGGGGAAAGGGACTAACTGATGATGCCTTGGGATGTCAACACTAATTAGAGTGGGAGAAGACAATGACGATGATCGATGCAGGAGAAGATGGTGGCATTGGATCGGATTCTGGCTGAAATGATTGAGTTTGAGAGCAAGCGAACGAGCGAAAAAAATAAGAGAAGAGGGTAGCCCCTTCCTTATTTATACTCACTCCTATAGTTGAGATCGGCATGACAGTTCGATGCACCAAGCTTAGGATCACCACCTGTGGCAGCATTTGAAACAATAAATTGTGCAATAGTTCATATCACAAATCCTTGATTGTGCTATGGGTCAATCATAGAGATCACATAGAGAGCCAACAGCTCAATATATACAACTACAAAATCAACTAGATCTCATCACATGGCAAGCTAAGATAGGCTAAAGGATGATCGTCGGGATCGCCATTTCAAATCATTTCAAACCAATTGATGCACTGCCCTAGCCTACACGTGCCTCATTATAATAGCATAATCCTTGAAGCGGTGCATTAATGCAGATCCAAAACCTTCCACTTTGCTTGAAATCAGACTTTAAATTTGAAATCAAATTTGTGCAGGGAGAGCTTTCACCCTAGATTCAAGCCGATGATTGAGGTTTGATAAAGTACATGGGATAGTCATCTACTCCCTTTGTTTGAAATTACGAAACCATTTCAAGCTTGAGAGTGGAGAGCAAGTGTTGTGGAGTCCTCTTCTCCAAATTCTAGATATCGATCATCGCTTAAGGAACCACCTTGGCAACATATTAATGAGGATAATCGATGACCATGACTTGATCGGTATCAATTGACTCCTTTGACCCAGTTGGACATCACACGATCTCGATCGTTTCCTTCACCTGCATGTATGTGGGCCAATATTTCTACCATCATGCAAATGACAACCTTCCACAATGGAAGCACGCGATGTGAGCTACATGATCTAGCCTTGTTACCATATTTCATGGTAAATCCTGAAATCCTCTCTATATAAAGAGAGGAGAAGGGAATCATTGGATAAGTTCTAATCAATAAAATAATATTCTCCTTTCTTTCTTTTATTTTCTGACTATTTTCAAAGCTCCAACTGATTTAAGTATTGGAGAATTTTTCCGGTAAATTTCGAGTGAACTTTTGGTTTTAAGTCATCTTTGGAAGAAAGGTGCCCTTTTTTTGCTTGGGTTCTGACTGATCTCCAACTTGGTCAAGCACTGACTTCGATTCGGGGTTTTGCGACTACAACAGAAAAAGAAACCATAAGAAACATCCAAATTCCTCAAAAGATGTCTATTTATAAAATCTCTCATTTCTTCCCAACCAATTATTTATGGTCCAACGTGCAGGATGATGAACCTCCTTATCCATTTTCACAAGAAAGATATGTCTGCAAACTATGATTATTTCGTTCCAGGTATATTAAGGAGGCTTGGAATTAACACATACTTCGAGGTAGCTTTAACAACCATGATAAAGAATAAGTAGAGAGGAAACGTGCAGTCTCAGGCAGTTAGAGTTGACCTAGGGTGCATGTCAGGAAAAAGGGACAGAGAACAAAAGTAGTAGGACCTAAATGGTTAAAGGCTTGTCATTTCCCACAAACATAACAATGATATCAATCACAATCCCACTCGAGCAGCGAGAGGGAAAGTTTTATAGACATATGTCACAGTCTCTTTGTTAAGAGTAAACCTCTTACTAGTTATACTCTTGCTTTCAAACAAACCATGTCCCATTTTCTTAGTGAGCAGGTGGAGTAGATGCCTTTTCCTACAAGGGATTGACTGCTAAGACCAAAATTAGCAGGCCCTATTGAACCCCACATCATTGGTAAAGTTGAATTGCATGTCACCATGTGTTTCACCCTGCGTTTTTTTTTTCTTCTGGTGAGACAATGTTTTGGGTAAAGCCTTCACCTGTGTCCTTGTGTAGAAAGGTTGATTTTAACAATGAAAGGGAAACTCCATTACCTAATCCTCTGCCCCATTAATTCGGTTGCATACTAGATGAAGTTTCCTATGTCATTGATCAGTGTAAACAATGTTTAACATTATATGATGCCCTGTGATTTGGTACCTAAATTCACAAAGTTGGTGACTGAGGGATGGAAGTGATGGCAGGAAGTAACACCAGAAAGGGACCTTGTCCGTCTCTATAACATTAATAATCCATCACCATTTTACCAAAAAAAAAAAAATCCATCACCAGTTGGCAGCAGGATGGTCGAATGACTTCAGTGATTCTATACTAGTGTATCTGAATAGCATGTGTGTATTCCTTATTTGTATTCTATACTATTGATTCTATACTTGTATGTTTTTGATGCTGAAATGTTTCTCCTAACCATTAACCTCCATCATATTATATTTCATTATTATATGTTAAGTGCTTTTTGAATAGTTTTACAGTCATCAACTTCTGAAATGCTCCAAAATGAAGAGAATGGGGATATATAGTATTTATTGATATTTTAATATCCTCCCTCTTGCTCTTCCCTTACAAATATATCATTTAAGTCCCAGAAATGGTTTTAAGGATAAAACTTTTGATACGTAGGTCTCTTCCAAAACGACTAGCATAATCACCATACTTCAATAATTTGCTATCATAACATGAACATATAAAACCATTGCCATAGATGAGATGTTTTTCATGCACCCGCTTGAGTGCATCATCCATCACTGCGAGATTGTGAACGTGTATGGATTTTCTTAGGAGAGAAACTGATAAGAAGCAGTTACCCTGGTCTACGAAAAAGAATAGTATTTTGATCGCTCTCTTTTGTTTCTTTTTGGGCAGTTTCCTTCTCGGTTATCTCTTCCATTTCTCTTCATCACTTCAATACCTGAATTTTGATAGTCTCCACCACCCATCACCGGAATATCTCCAACCATCAAACAGTTACGGGAAAGGTTGCTTGATGCTTGCAAAAAGCTATGCGGCTTTTTAGATGCTATTGGAATCTCTCCAGCAGCCATAGAAGGATTCCTGTAAATCTTTGCTTGTTCCTGAAAACTTCAATAAAGAAGTTTGTTTGAGATAACTAAATAGAGAAAATTCAAATATAAAAATTATAAAGTGCTATATGATGACTTAGAAACTTTGGGACTTGATCTTCAGTTATTAATTAAATTCTATATTTTTGTTTATCCAAAGGAACAAGTTTTTAAAGAGGCCTTCTATCTTTTCTGACAATGATTTTTTTTTTTTTTTTTGAACTTTAGGAAATTCATATCTTTTGATGTTCATATGAATAGGTTGGGAATAACATAGACATGACCTTCTCATTGGTAATTTAGCACTTGCATTTTCTTTCTCCAATCCTCCTACAAGAGATTAATCAGGAAAACCGAAGCTATACATTGGGGGAAAAAAAAAAAGATTAATCTTGTAGCCATCTTGTGCCCTCCTGTTCTAATGGTTTATCGTGTACAAGCCGATGATGAATGGTGAAGAGAGTAGGAGATCAATGTCTAAGAAGAAGGTAAGACAATGAAGAGATATGTGATGCCAATGTTGTATGATGGTTGGTGGTAGCTACCGCATGGTGGACACCATCGAGCCTTCTAAGTTTGTTGGAAAGAATGCGGAAGATGGCGGAGGTACTAGAAACGGAAAGCATAGAAGACAAGAGTCCCAGAAAAACAGCAAATAATAATAATAATAATAATAATTTAATTCGATTTTCTTTATGGATTAACGTATAAGAAAAAGAGCTTGTTGAGTGGGGTTTTTTTTTTTTTCCAAGAATAGACATATATATCCCCAAAAATCCGAGTACAATTAAAGTTTCTTGTAGTTGAGCAGGTGCCAAATGTAAGTTCTCCTAAATGATGTCTGCTGAATGACTAGATGCATAATATGCAATCTTGTAATAACCTAGGTTTTGGGCTCTTGGGCTGAACTAAAGAGGCTTGGACCAAATTCACACATGCCTGACACGTGTCGGGGGAGGAGAAGATTTCTGATCAGTCTTCTTTCCTCCTGACTCCATTGGACACTAGGATCTTAGGGCATGCTAGACTTGGAATGAAAGCCCTAGGATCTTGTCTATAAAGGCTACTCTATTCTTCCATTGGACTCCAAAATCTCAAGGGATTGCTGCTAGTTTCGATCTAAGCTTCCTTATTTTCCATGCCGGTTTCTCTCTATGCCGTCTCCCACACCTTGCCAAAGTCAAGGAGAAGGCTCAAGCTCCCTCTTCTTTATCTTTTCTAGTCCTCAAAACCACCATTGATTGGGCTAATTGGGACAAGCAAGTTACTAGATTCAGATGAATGTCTCCCTTGTTTCATACTCTATTTTCCTATTTATTTTCTCCTTGTCATGATCCGCTTGCACCCCACCAATATGCTCTGGTTCTGGTCAACTTCTCCAAGAGCATGCATGATCATGCGATGGAGCTTAGATGCCACTAAGCAGTTGAGGTTTGATTCAAATACTGTCATCATAGTCCCCTGTTTCTTCTTATTTTCTTCCGACTTTATTTTTGTCCAGCCAATCAGCCGCCATTATTGTTGCCACTGGGCGTCACCATGGGCTACCACTCTTCTGGCCATGGTCATCATTGGGTAGCCCCAGAGGAAGAGAGAGACTCAATGTCTCTCTTGTTTCTCTCTTTTCTCTTTCTTGCTATCTCTCCTCTCTTTCTCTATCTTCTTTCTTTCTTTTTCTCTCTACTCTCTTTACATGATTTCTTGGATCTAGTGGAGGGCTGTGGCTCTTGCTTTGTGAATCCCCAGTCGACCCTAATGAGGGGTTCTGGGTCGATATTAGGCAATGCCATCTTGCTGGCCGACACTCTAGCCTTTGTTGGATATATATGGACTCACCATCAACAATTCCTAATTTATTACCTTTGCCCTAATCGGACACCTATTTATTGATACGAGGAATTTAGTTATACTATTTTGATTAATTAGGCCGCTAGCTGCCACTACTAGTTTGGTTATACTATTTTGGTTATACTATTTGTTCTTCTTATGCCAATTTTTTTTTATGATCACTACTGATTTTGTATGGAGATACAATTGATTGGATATGAAGTGTTGAGAGATGGTTTTATCTCTAACTTTCCAATCAAGATAAAATTGTAATTTTTTATTTATTATTTAATTAGTCTTGAATTAGATAGAATAGAAAAATTAGATCCAAGAGTAATTCAGATTTTAAAGCTTTAAAAGTAGAAATTTAATAACAATTCATCATTACTTGTATTAATGTTTGATTGAGGGTGAGTTGAATTTATATGGATTGATTGGATGTGCCAAGTGTGGAGTTGTATGCAATTACGACTGAGTTTGTCATTAGTGAAGATAAAAACTAGACATTAATCACCTATTTATATAAAAACTATTTTTATATATCAATTTTTTTGCTCTATATGATTTTTGATAGCTGCATGCTATATATTTATCTATTAAGTATATATAGTTCTATATGAAGTTATGTATCATATATTATTGATCCTGATTTGGATGGACTTTGGTGTTTATATGCATCAAATTTTGCAATAATGTAATATTGAATTTAGTACTTAACAAGCATGTAATTAAACTGATTGAATGTTAGGTTGTCATGTTCTAAGCTAACCACTTTGTTGATACTTTACCAAGGGCTAGAAATATAGTTATGGTGGTCCACAAGACTGGTCACTTTATTGATGTCCCATCATGAACCGAAAATATGGTAGTAGTAGTCTAGAGCTAAGCACCTTAATATGATTGGATCTGATATGTATTACCTTGAGATAATTAGATGATGTAATTTATTATACAAAAAGGCATGTATTTGCTATGCACGTTTTATGATTGTAGTATCTTATGGCATGAGATTTATATAAGTAATTACTATTGATATTGTTTATTTATTATTATATCGGTGTTCATGTTTGAGAATTTTTATTGGGCTATAAAGCTTATATTTTCTTCTCTTTCCTTTTTTAGATTTGTGGGATGATTGTACTTGACTATGGTTGGGATCATGACTGAAAAGATTGAGTAAATAAAGCATCATCAATACTAGTCGGATGATTTAGTTTTATAAAATGTATAAATTTTATTATTTGTTAATATGAAATATTTTGTTATAAATTGAGATCATTAGCATTCATAGATGTTTGAGGTTGTAATGAATTTTAAGATCTTATATATTCTTTAGGGCCTTACCCTAGAAAGTGTGCAGCCATGTCATATGGCTAAGCTGAGTGTTGGGTTGAGGTATGACATAATAGTATCAGAGCTTAAGGTTATAATTATTATATATATGATAGAAGTAGGAAAAATAAATTTAGAGATTGGATTTCAGATCACTAGGTATTGAGATGCAATTTGTGGTGAAGGTTTGGCATATAATGAGGGCAAAAGAGCTGCATGATTTTTGTTTTTTTATCTCAATTATGAGGTTAACCTAAGATGAGTGCAAGGGGCTTTGCTTATGAAATATAATGTTATACTTGTAGATTATATTATACCATGTGTACTTATTCAATTGTTATTAAGGTAGTTTGAAATCCTAAATTTGATGTGGGTGCACATCACTATAGCCTTTAGTTTTGTTATTTATTATCTGATTGTAAATATTGGGTTCATCAGCAAGTGGTTTAGTATTATCTAAGAAAGGGATTCATAATATTAGAGTTAAATATTCTTCAGGGGGTGGATTATGAATGAAACACGCATATGGAGTAAAATATGTTTATGATACTGCAAATATGTACAATTCTCTATTGGTGGATTAGATTTTATCATGAGGACGTGGGATATACATCTTGATGGAATCTTTTATAATTTAAATTACCATATATATTTGGATCAGATTGCTTGACTTTCTGTATATTTGCTGGAGATTTTTGGGAGTGTTGAATTTCAAGTCCAAGTTTTTAAGTAGATCTAAGGTATGTTGCTATTGTTGTTGAATTGAGTTATGAAATTTTTGGTAGACTTATATGAGTTCAACATATAAAGGACAAGATTTCAAGTGAATTTGTTGATTGATGCTAAGGGTCATGATGTTAGAAGTTTTATATAGAATAACCGAGTTGATTCTATTTATAGGAATGTCGTGTGTAGATCTTCTAATTTATTAGAGTTGGAGTTAATTTTTCTTTTAAAAAGTAAAAGATTAGCTTGGAATTGTCTAATTGATTATCAGTTGAGTCCAAGGTTAACTCACTTCAATTAATTCTGGATCCACTACAAAAAAAAAAAAATGCAACAAAAAAAAATTATCATAAAAAAATTATTTTTTGTCACTAAAATCTTTTGCAATGAAAAAAATTTATCACAGCATTGTTGTTAAAGCCTCATCGCAAATAAGTCATGACTGACATTTTGCGACAAAACTTATTTTATCACAAAAAAATATACTTTTAGCAACAAAATAGCATTTTGTTACAAAAAAAAATTACATCTAGTGACAAAAATTTTATCACAAAAAATATTAAATTTTTTCATAAAAAGTATTTTCGTCACTAAAAATAATGAGATTTTATTCTTTATGCATTATTAAGTGACAAAAACTTTTTGTCACTAAAAATCTAGCATTATGAAAAATAATGTTATTGCTAAAAATTCTATTTTGCAATAAAATATTTCGCCATAATAGATTCTTAAGTATAAATTTTATGTAACAAAATATTTTTGTCACTAAAAGTGGGATATTGCGACAATATATTTTTGTCATAATAAAATTTTTAATAAAATAGGATATATACTTTAAGCAATAAAGTATTTTATCATAAAAAGTTAATTTATAATTTAGAAATAATTTAAAGTGACAAAAATTATTGTCACAAAAAAGCTAATATGTCAGTAAAATATTTTTTTGTGGTAAAATATATTATAGCAAAAAAATAAACCTACCATTATTGACAAATTTTATCATCATAAAAAGTTAATCTATCATTAAAAAATAATTTTTGGTGACAAAATTTATTATCATAAAAAGTTAACATACCATTAGTGATAAATTATTTGTTGTCATAAAAAAATGAACCAACTATTTTTTCATCAAATAAGAAAGAACAATATACTAGAATTCAAATTAATTAATCTATTCATAATAATTCAAATATATAGTCATATAAAGATTCTTACATGTTCCTCCATATATCATCTTCATAACAAAACATACATCATCCTCGTAACAAAAGTTTACTAACAAAGTGATAGCTAGATCTCATACAACTCTCAAAAAAGTATAAAATGTTTAAGTCTTAATCAACAACCACAAAGCTATAAAAATTTTACGAAGCTCCAATAACCATCAAGCTTCTGCAAAACTCCCATGTAAGTCAATTCTCTTCTCAATAACTTACAATACAAAAAATAAAAAAACCCAAAAAATTAGAACAACATAAGTATATGTGCACTATTAGAAAATCTTTAAACATACATATAACATATTTTATATAAATTTATATGAAATCATTGCAAATATTAAATAACAGCAACTACGCAATAATGACAACCACCACCATTATAACCACTACCACCATAATCATTCTATAACTATCCAAGCAATTATAAATAATACAATATATAATCATGCTAATACATGTAGCTATTCAAAAATACAATAATGATAACAACTATAACGCAACCATTACCATCATAACTATTTTATAACTATCCAAACAACCATAAATACTATAATATATAGCGATGTCAATATGTTTATCTATTCAAAAATATTCATAAGTGATAATGACCACCACAACTACTACTACCATAATCATTCCATAACCATCCAAGTAACCATAAGTAATACAATATATATCTATATTAATACATCTATTTATTCAGAAATACAATAATGATAACCACTACAACTACTATCATCATAACCATTTTATAACTATCTAACCACCACTATAACAATCATATGAATTTTTAATTTTTAAATTATCATCATAAATAATCAATAATTATAATAATCAAATTTTTATAGCTAAAAGATAGTTAATAAGTAACTCTACCATCAGAAAAGTAGACCACTAAGCTCAACCATGCCACATCTCTCTCATAAATTACTGAAATTCATTCATTTGATCTTCATAAGTTTTTATTTTTTCTTCATACATATATGACAATATTCTCATTGACTTCAGCAATTTTTTTATTGGCTCTTTCTAGTTGAGACTCAGTAATAGCAAGTCGGTCCCTAAACTCATTATCATGTGAGCTTGATATGTTGGATGAACTTGAACTTTCAACTTTAATACAATATCCCATCTCTCTCAAATATCCTAACTTCTTGCTAAGTACACTAACTAAAATCTGATTTTCTGACCTTTGATCCATACCTTCCTCCAAAGGTTATTGCCTTAATTCAATCATTTCATCCTATAAAGTTTTCAAAGATAATTTAGACTTCAAGATAATTTTTTTTTATAAATAAAAAATATAAAAATAGTATACTTATACTTATAAATTTTAATTGAGTAATTTCATTAACGAATTCTTGACCATCCTTCTTTGTATGTGTATTCTCCTTGAAAATTTTGGCAAAAAAAATGACTCATTGATCTTAATATACATTAAATATTTCAAAAGCATAAAAATATTAAAAATATTATATTATCATTTTTTGAAGTCAACTAAGAAAGGCCCTAGAGCTCGAAGTATGACTATATGGAAGTTGCGAATGATTACTCAAGTTTGTTTGTAATCACTTCTACAATAAAAAATTTTAATATTATAATTTTATAAAAAAAAAATCAAATACTACTAAAGAAAAAGATATAAGAACCTGCTACAACTCACATAATTTAAAGAAATAACTATTATTTCACCATAATTTAAAGAAAAAAAAGTATGACTATATCTCTCTCTTTCCTCGTTCTCTCTCTTCTCTATCTCACTATCTTGCTGTTGTTTTGCAGGTTACCTCTAGTGCTATCATCCTTTTCTAGCATCATCGCCGACGATCCTCAGAGCTTTCAATGCAATTCGCTCTCATAACTATAGGTATAATTTTTTTTTAATTTTATAGTATTATTTATTAATCATGTATATTTATAATAATTTATAAAATATTTATAATAAATATTATAAAAATTTATTATAAATATTATAATTATTTGCATGTCGTAGTTTTTCGATCGTACCGTGGTGGTAGCCTTGGGCTGTACCATGTCGGCAGCTGTGGACTAGATCTATCAATGGATTGGATTCGAATTGCAACCCAGATATTCAGATTTAGATCCAATTTTAATTACTAATACCGAATTCGAACCCAAATACTCAATGGATCTATACTTGAAGTATCAGATCCGGATCCTAATGGATCTCGAAAGGCTAGACCCAATTTCGAAACCCAAAACTAAGAAATGGAGAGACTGAGAGAGAGACTGATAGATTGAGAGAGGGAAGGCCGATCGCTCGTCGACCATCGGTAAGGAAGACCAAGAGTGGGAGGAAGGGAGAGAGGGAGGAAGTCCGACCTTGCCGCCATTGCCGATGAGGAAGATCGAGAGAGGGAGAGAGGAAGGGAGGGATCCAGTCTCGCCACCATCATTGGGAGGGAGGGGGTCTGACCTCACTAACGAGAGAGATAACGAGGGAGATCGAGAAAGGGAGAGTGGAAGATCGAGAGAGCAAGGGAAGGAAGGGAGGGGGTCCGGCCTTGCCGACGAGGGAGATCGAGAGAGTGAGAGAGGGAGGGATGGGGTCCGACCTCGTCGGCGAGGGAGATTGAGAGAGGAAGAGAGAAAGATTGAGAGATGAAAAAACTGGGAGGAAGGGGTTCGGCCTCGTCGCCGTCGTCGATGAGAGAGATCGAGAGAGGAAGAGAGAGAGTGATCGAGGGGATGGCACACAGTCAAGCCGACTCAGATACATAACCGAGTCGGCTCGAACCATGATCGAGCCAGTTGGGGGAGGATCCGAGCCGAATATCTCAGGCACAAAGCCGGCTATCTCAGGCATGAAGTCGGCTCCACTTCTGAGTAAATAGAATTTGATATGTCTCTCTAAGGTTCAAACTTTAAGCCCTAAGGTGCCACCATCATCTACTTTATTCTTCTTTCTGAGTTTCACACATGATTTACTTGTAGTATCATCATTTTTAAAATAGATAAGAGATGGACGAAGTTTAGTAGGCTCTCGTCAGAATATGAGGCTGGACTTCAAAAATTTTTTGATTATGCTATAGAAAAAGTTGAGAACCATGGACTGATCCAATATCCTTATAAAAAGTATATGGATGGATCGTGGCTACCTCATCAAAATGTTAATGATCACTTGATTATTTATGGCTTTAAAGCTAATTATGAAATTTGTTGGGACCAACATGGTGAGGGCCGATCGCAAGAAGGCGATCAACCTGAAGGAGGAGTGGAACAAATGGTACGTGATATTTTTTTATTTATCGGCCATAATGATGGTGCATCTACATCCATGTTTGATCCTATGATTGATCAAATAACAAACAATGAGGATGTGGAGAAGGTCGGCAAGTTGATGGAGGATGCTAATATTCTGTTGTATTCCAGATGTAAAAAGATGGCAAAGCTTTATTGATGCTATACTAATATTATTATTCAACATGTTATATTGATTAATGTTCATTAACATTGCAGATCACGATGGCACCAAAATACCATCTAGCTTTCACCCCTGCCCCTCGATGGATTACATGCAATTCAGCATCCGAGGAGCAGTCGGAAGCATACTCCGTTCACCTCAGACATCGGCTACTCATGGGACCTCCATCGTTGGCATCTATTCTCCTGATGGTATCTACTGCGGCATCTACTCCATCAACAACTGAGTCTCTACCATCGCCCATATCTGAGACACATGCTACTACGCAGGCATCTGAGTGTACGTTTTTATTATATTAGCACAACTTTATTTTTTATATAGTATTTGTATACTTATATATTTGCATAACGTATTTGCATTATAGGTGCATCATCTAGCCGGACATTTGGCGGTCCCACACGTATGGCACACATGTGGAACTATCAGTATCAGATGATGGTCTATTACGATGCAGAGGGGAGGCCAGTAGGGGAGACCACATGGAAGATGCATTTCTTTTTTTGGAGTGCTTATGAGGCGGTCGGACATTATTGTCGTAGAGCCCAAAGACTGACGTTTGATGGATGCTGCCATCAGAGATCAGGTATGAGAGGAGATATGGGTAAGTACGTGCATCTTAATTATATTTATATATTTTATATGTTTAATTAGAATAATTTTATAATTAATTTTTGATAACTTAATGTAGAGAAGGTACAACTTTTTCGATCATGAGAGAGCTCGAGATGTCCAACTGAGAAAGATCGGAGAGTTGTACCGAGGTTATAAGGTCAAGCTCTATAGAGGATGGTTCGAGCACCGACGAGACACTCCGGAGGATCTTGTTCCCTAGATATAGGACTGTCCTTCAAGTCAGTGGGAGAGGATGGTTAAACATTGGAGGAGCCAAGAGTTCGAGGTAAAATTTCTAACTTTTAAATTTTTCAATATACTTAAAATTTTATTTAAATATTTATTATTTATTTGAATACTTGTTAGGCTACCTTCCATCAGAATCAGAAGAATTTTGTAGCCTAGGAGTATACGCACACTCTAGGCCACGAGTCTATGGCCAGTCGTGTGCATAGAGAGATAATTAATTCTAAATCTTACTAGATAAATTAAATTCATATTTGTTATCATCTTTCTGATAAATTTATTTTTTATTATAACTGATGAAAGATGGAGTGATGTCCAACCATAGCGAGATCTTTCAATCCAACCGCACGGACAAGATGGGCAGGCCGATGAACGCCGCGATTGGATGTATTTTTGTAAGTATTAAATATATTAGTATATATGATTAGTATTGTAGTATTTCTTATAAAATTTTATTTTAATTTATAATTTAGGATCAATTAGATGCACTCACGAGTGAGGGCCCAGATACCTCTGAGGCCCATGACCATCTGTCTCAGGTCTTAGGAACCTAAGCACTCTAGGAGGATCTGATGCAGGCTCGAATATACGCCGATGAGCTACTGATCCGAGGCGAGCATCTCCTCACAGACTTTTGATATCATCAGTCGAGAGGAACTTGAGGAGGCATTGGCACATGCAGATCATGCTGCAACATGGGCAGATCGGGCTGAGGAGCGCGCATCTCATCTGGAGGGTATCGTAAGAGACATGATGTCGATGCTCAGTGCATGTTTTGAAGTCACGGGCTTCAAGGATATATTGGTCCATATTTTAGCTCTAGCTTCAGCTCTAGCTCCGACTCCAGCACCAGCTCTGGCTCCAACTCTAGCTCTCGATGACGACGACAATGATGTAGATTTAGAAAACTTTTGATGTATTTTATTTTTTTAAAAAAATATTATAATAAATTTTATTCGATAATAAAATTTTAGCATTTTAGAATAATTTTTATATTTATTTTATTTTTTTATGTTATATATCTATATTTATCAGATAAAATATATAAAAAAATAAAAATTTTAATTTTTTAATTATTTAAGATCTATGACAGTGATTTTATAACCGTTGCTATATCTATGCCAACCGCTGTCATAGGTTCCTGATGCAACCGATAACCTATGGCAGCGGTTAAGAAATCGCTGCTATAGATAATCTATGGCGGCGATTACATAACCGCTGCTATAGATCGATCGATTATAATAATTTATAAACTACTACAATAAGCTATCTATGATAGCGGTTCAAACAACCATTGTCATAGAGCTACAGCAATGGCTGCAGTAGTAGCAGCAATTTTTTGGATTACGACAGCGGTTACGAACTACTGCCGTAGCCTTGTTCTATAGTAGTGTTCCATTAGCTTATCTAGCCAAGCATAATTGATGTCTAAGGCAAGCAATGGAGGGAGTCCCATCGACCTTATATTTATCTGACCAGTTGATTAGCTGATCTTACACTTGGAGGGCTTGAAGATGACTTTGACAGTTAGGAGCTATCTAGATCAAAGATAACCCTTAGTCAAAATTGATTATCTAACTTGATTGCTAACTAAAATATCAAATATAAATAAACCTAATTCTTCTCTCTCTTCTTAGTTCTAGGACTCCTTAGGACCTTTTCTTTAGAACTCTTCTTTCTTTCTTCTCCTTTTTCCTCCAAACATAAAATAAAATAAAATAAAAAATAAAAATTAAATTAAAAATAATAATAAAGTAAAATAAAATAATTAAAAAAATGAAAAAATTATTTAAAAAATTTAAAAATAATAAAATAATAAAAATATATAAAAAAATTTCTAAACCATATGTTAGGGTTACACTAGTATATGCATGGTAGGAGATTATTTTCTCTAACCTAGTTGAATTCAATCATAAAATTGAATGGCTAATTCATATTAAATTCGATAGTCAAATGGCTAAAAATTTTAGAGAACCACTTAGACAGATGAAAAAATATTTTATTCCTTCTACATATAAACCATCGACTTGTATCCAATTATCTGATATCCACACTATCTACTATGAGATCAAGCTAACCACAATCCAGATGCTCCCATTTTTCTATAGAAATACCAATGAAGATCCTTATAAGTATCTGAATGAGTTTTTAGAAATCTGCTCTACGGTGAAGATCCAAAATTTAATTAATGATGTTCTTAGACTAATTTTATTTTTTTCAGTAAAAGACAAAGCGCTTGGTACAATAGGAAGACCAATCCAAACTTGGACTAAATTACAATATGAATTTCTTAAGAAATTTTATCTCATAGGTCGAACCAACACCATGAGATGAGCTATCACTGGATTTGCTCAGCTTCCAGGAGAACAAATTCATAAGTCATGGGATAGACTTAAGAAACTTCTTAGAAAATATTTGCATCATGGTCTATCTAAACTAATAGTAGATGCATTCTGTGGAGGTGTATTCATAAATAAAAATAAGAACGAAGCCTATACCTCATTTGAAATCTTGAATGAAAACTTAATTAATCATGCTTCATTATTTTTCTACCAAAAGTGGACAGAAATCCATGAATTTAGCCATCCAAAATCTAGTTTTATGACTAACTTGAATCTGATAAATAAAGTAGACCTTCTTGCCTAAAAATTAGATCAACTCCTAATCCTAGGTTAACAATTTCCTACACAATACACATCATATTAGATATGTATGCCCTAGAAGCTAGAATTGGCTAACACTTGTAATACACATCTAAGGGCAAAATTATAATTTTGACTATAAATAATAAAATAGATTATTTTCTATTACAGTGTGTATTTGAAAGTGTCTATGATATATCCCTTGAGTTAATGGTAATGATAGTTTATATTTTCAAGAGTTAAAAATTTAAGACATGAATTTTTATTATTAACTCATAAAATGCTTTCGACCGTAGGATCATCATGAGGATGGTGATTAATCCAGAAGATGGATGTACGATCGCTTCTTTAGGATAGATGAGTCTTGAGTCTACGGTGTAGAGATACCAAAGTTAGAGTATAGATACTCTTTAGAGAACGAGGGCATTGAGCGTGACCACCTTGAGCAGTCATGAGGAAGTCTACCTTCTCATCAATGACTCGCTCAAAGTTGCAGTGGTGTGTCTGGTTCTTTGATCTGAGGTACATCGATAGTTCATCTTGAGGATGTTATAGTTTGACTACACCATAACTTGATCTCCTAGCCATTTGAAATCATGAAGTGTATGTTGGCTATAGTATGTTCATTAAGAAATTAGATTGCACCAATAGAAAATCTATCTACCTTGGTAGATGAGGAGCAGCCCTATAATGATCATAAGAATCAAGTTCATAAGCCCATGGCCATGGCAGAGTGAAATGATAGAAAAAATTTCTATTAGAGTTTTCACATCGAACTTGAATTGAATGATTAATTCATATGACAAAAATTAGAGATTGACGAGATCACCTTAACCCTAATCCGATCGAAGCTCAAGATAGAGAAACTTAATTACACAGATAACTGCACCGAGAGATTCATTTTCAGTATTGATAGATTGCCACCATATGCTGTTAGGTGTCACTGGTGGATTTTGGAAGTAATTAGAATGATTTGGATGATCGATCATACTAGTTGTCTGAATCAGAAAAATTCTGATTCGTCGAAAGATATTTTGATGATGGCAATGATAGAGATCATGACATATTCCATTATCCTATGGAACTGAACCTAACTAGATAACATAAATAAGAATTTGGATCTGGATATCATTAATTGGACTAATCCAATTCAATTGATTTGAATAAGATTCAATTAGGTTCAAGAAAATCATGCTAGCATATGATTGAGCCTGATATTCTCCTTCAACAATCATTAAAAGTTGTCTCGACTAAGCCAAATATATTTAGGCTCACTCAAAAATCCTTTACTTGGTCTAACTAGAGCTTGTCCAAGTTAGAAAAAGATCATCTTAATTTATAAGATAAATTTGAGATAATACCTACCATTTTCTGTCACTTGCTAAATCTTGTTCTTTGGACTTTGGTCAAATATTGACCTTTGACACTTAGACATCTGCCCATGTGTCATGCACCTATAGGAGAGAGATCTTGGGCCTTGTCCCCCTGCTAAAAAGCAGATAAGGCAAGGGGGCGCATGCCTAGGGAGGCATGCACCCCATAGAGGATAATGCATTGGAGTCCCATATGGATGGGACTCCAGGTTGCTTCATGAATTCTAAATGGGTGGCGCCAAGAGTCCTATCTTTGACCAGTCTTGGCACCACCTAAGGAGGTTTGTGAGGAGACTCTAATCTGATTGGATTAGATGATGTCATCCCATCAATCAGATTTAGATCTGATTGCATAAAGAGCCATGATTGATCGGGATGATGTGGCACTGCATGGCGCAGCAGGACCTATATAAATCCCTATCTGCATCCTAGAATTGAAGAGCTTCTGCCCTTTAGCCCATGCCACATAGCCCCTCTCTCCTCCTTCTCCATGCCATCCTTCATGTCCTCTCTCTCCTCTCCATGCCCAAAAGGACTTTGGGCTTCGAGTTAGGTGCGATCCAAGCAAGTAGAAAGGCAATAGAGAAAGGAAGAAGGCAGCACTTGCTGCAAAAGACAACAATTGATCTTCAAAAGAGTATTTTGAAGATCTTCAAGATCAGATCTAGATCTAATTTTTAGAGAACAGATTGAGAAGGAGAATATCTCTAGATTCTATCTGAAGTGGATACTCGATAGAGGCCAGGCTGCTTGCGTGGCTACATCCAGAACCTCAGACAAACATCGAAGATCATCACAGGGGTAATTGGATTACCCATAAATAAAGGTATAATTAAATTAGATTTAATTTAATTTTTATTTTTATTTTATTTTATCAGATTAATAAGATCAGAATCTGAAAGAATCTCATATCTTGATTAGGATCTTAGAAAAAATTTTTGAAATATTTCTCTTGATATAATCAGATCTGAACGAACCTGCATCTGAAAAATAAAGTTTTAAGATTTTTTCTTTCAACTGGTATCAGAGCCAGATTCTATAAATTTATTTAGATCTAATTTTAATATTATTTTTAATTTGAATAATTAGATGAATTTTAGATATCACATTAGATGTGATTAGATCTAAAATTAAAAAATTAAAAAAATTAAATAATCTAGATCTAAGATGTATGAGATGCATGACTAGACTAGGAATAGAATTATTCTATGTATAGTCTAGCATGATCATAATTTTAATTTAATTTAATTATAATTTTTAGATCTATTTATTTACTATTTTTTGATATTATAAATATTATAATTAGATCTAAAAAATAAAAAATAAATTTATTTAATTTATTCATATGAGATATGATAGATGCATGTTTAGACTAGTTGTAGAATAGTTCTACAAAATTATCTAGAATAAATTTAATTTGATATGATCAAATATAAATTTTATTTTTAGATATTTATGAGATAATTTAGATCTAAAAACATGCATGATATGATACATGAGATGTAGGCAAAACATATTTTTAAGTTAGATCAATTTTATATATGTGATATATATGTAGATCTAACTAGTTTTGTAGATTCATCATATTTTTTGATTAAGACGTTCTCCTTGGCCATCCGGTCATAAGAATAAAGAAGGATTTAAAGGTTCCTCTCCTTTCATTCGATGGGGTGTTCTTATGATGTATAGGGATACTGCGCATTCGTCCTTAATCAGAAATTAAAAACTTATTTTCTGTAAAATTCTAGATCTCGAAATCCTAGAATTTTATTTACATATTTTGTTTATGAATCCTAAACTTAATTAAGAATTAAGATTATGAAATATATTAAGTCTAAAATTAAAAATTTTTAAATCTAAAATATATTCATAAAATTGGATTCGGGCTTGGGTAGCTCAATTAGATCTAGCGGTTGATCAAACCGAATCAAGAGTCGGTTAGATAGAATCAAGAGTGCTTAAATTGACCAGCCTAATAGGATTAAGTCTGGATCAAGGTCGAGTCAAATGAGTAATCGATCAAGTTAAGATCTAATTAGGCTGTGGTTAGAGTCTGGATTGTAGGCTAATTCAATTAATTCTGGCTCAACAATTTGGTGTATAAGATAAGTTTGGCAGATACGATCGACTAATTTTTACTTGGGAGCTACTCGACTCGAATGCATTCTTATCAAGTTAATGGCATATCCCTTCCACCGATCTCACTTACTTAGCCATATTTGTCAGTTCAATTCTAATCTGAGGTGGCTAATAATCCAAGCTAACCTATGCCACTAGGTTAGTCATAATGGTTATGACTATGTCAAGTCAAGTTTAAAGAAATCTAAATCAAATCTTTCTAAAAAAATATTAAGTCTAAGGTCTTCTATCATTGTAGATGTGCGGGTTCTTCTTGGGATTAATTATTCTCGACTGGTCACAGTGGTTCAGTTGCACTGAAAAGATGCAATCATATCTATTAGGCATTGGATGCTATGGACTGGAGGATGGATTGGACTCAATATTTTGGATATGGTGAGAGATCTAATTAGGAATCCAATCTGTACAAATGGTAGATCTAATTTAACTAAAAAGTAAATCAATATTTTGGGCATGGTGAAATTCATGAATTAGAGATCAAGCATGGGTGCACCATGATTAGAGAATCATTGGATAAGAGTTGTTCACTCATTGGCTAACCCATCACCAATAATTATTAGGTGAGGTGATGAGTCAGTTTGTGGGACTACACCATCCACTAGAAATCATTAATCATGGAGATTTTCGCATCTCTACAGAGAAAGTGTAGGAATCCAAAAAAATAATGAGAGCTAATTTATTTAAAAATTAAAATTTTAAATAAATTGATCAAGTCTTAATTATAAAATCTAACTAGAAACTTTAACTCTCTATAGAAAAATATCTGCATCCAACCCACTAGCCCGTATCTTGGACATCCATAGACTAACTGGACCTAATTACAAGGATTGGCTCTGAAACTTTAAAATTATTTTAAATTTTGTGAAGTTAACTCGTGTATTAGATCAGGATCTCCCCACCTTACCAGCTCGTCCGTCCGCTGAATAGAGAGCGTCTCTTGATAAATGGATGGATAAAGATAATAAGATCAGATACTACATGTTGGGCTCAATGTCTGATGAACTTCAACACCAACATAAAGATATCAAGACTGTCCATCAAATATTGGCTCACCTATAAGAGTTATTTGGTGAACAGAGTCGCACAGTCAAGTATCAGATCACTAAATGACTTTTTAAGGCTAAAATGCATAATGTGCAGTCAGTCCAAGATCATTGTCTGATGATGATCAAGGACTTGAAAGAGCTTGAGAAGCTTGGAGTGAAGTTAGATCAGGATCTATAGAATGACATAATTCTGCAATCCTTGACTGATGCATATGGACAGTTCATCATGAACTACCATATGCATAAACTTCAAAGTACTCTGGTTGAGCTTATGAACATGCTGGTTACTGCTGAGCTTTCTATGAAAGGTTCTAAAGGCTCAGTACTTGCTATGGAATGAACTTCTTCCAAAAGAAAATTTTTTGGAAAGAAGAAGAAGTCTATGAAAAGGCAAAAGATGTAAAGTGAAAAAAAGAAGAAGGCAGAGCTGAAGAAGAAGGCCGCTGATAAAAAAAGTATTTCCATTGTAATACAGATGACCACTGGAAGCGGAACTACCCTATATACCTGACCATCTTGAAGAATAAGAAGGAGACAGATCCTTCTGGAGGTATGCTCATTATTGAATCTAACCTTATGATTTTTTCTACATCCAGTTGGATGCTTGACTCTGATTCTAGTGCTCATTTATGCACTTTCATGTAGAATTTTGAGGATAGCAGGAGGCAAAGGGATGGTAAGATGATCCTACGCATCAAAAATGGAGTAAGAGTTGTTGTTGTGGTCGTAAAAATCTACCCTCTTTGACTACCATTTGGCTTAGATTTAGTACTTATGAATTATTACTATATGCCTGCTGCAAGCAGAAATTTGATTTCTATTTCATGTTTAGCATAAGAAGGCTACGTAAATAATTTTCTTAAGGACCATTGTAATATTCTTTAAGAAAGAAATAAAATTGCAAGTGGTTTTCTCATTAACGATCTCTATCAGTTACATATTGATGTATCTATCTTTAATATCGAGCAAAATATGAATGCCATAAGATCAAAATGACCTAGGGATAGTCCAAACAATAGGTATCTATGGCACCTAAGGCTAGGTCATATAGCAGAAGATAGGGTTAACAAATTGAAGAAAATTAGACTATTGAGTTCGTTGACTTTCGAGTTATATCCAATTTGTGAATCATGTCTTCATGGCAAAATGATTAAGCTCTCTTTTGTAGGACATGAAAAAAGGAATACGAATCTACTTGTCCTAGTACATACTGATGTGTGCGGCCCATTTGATGTACCGACTAGAGATAATTTTATCTACTTCATAATCTTTATCAATAATTTATCTCGATATGGATACATGTATCTTATGAGACACAAATCTAAAGCTTTTAAAAAGTTCAAGAAATTCAAATATGAAGTAGAAAAGCAAACTGAAAAATCCATTAAGGTTCTTCGAAAAAATCGAGGAGGTGAATATCTTAGTCAAAAATTTCTTGACTATCTCAAGAAAAATATAATAATCTCTCAATGGACTCCACCTGGAACACCTCAACTCAATGAAATTTTAGAATGGAGGAATTGGACCCTATTTGATATGGTCTGATCCATGATTACCTTCCTAATTTTCTTTGGGGATATAGTTTGTTAATTACTATATATATACTAAATAGGATTTCTTCTAAAACCATTCCTACCATACCGTATGAGATATAGTATGGTGAGAAACCAAGTCTAAGTCATCTCAGAATTTGGGGTTGTCCGACTCATATCAAAAGATAATAAGTGGACAAGTTAGAGTTAGGTTCTTTAGAGCTCGATTTATAGGATATCCTAAAGAGTCATTAGGATATTATTTCTACATTCCAAAAGACCATAATGTGATTGTGAGTCGACATGTCATCTTTCTTAAAAAATATTTTATTCAAGATGGTGGCATTGGAAAGTAGATCTAGCTTGAGGAAAAAATCTCATAAGAGCAATGAGCTAAGGATCCTATGGAACCAAATTAGGTTGAGCCAATACAATCACTACCTCCTCCACCTCATAGATCGAAAAGAATTTTTCATCTTCTGAGAGGTACTTAGGTACTATTTCAAAGAAAATAGAGAAAATATTCCTCGTAGGTAATGGGGCTTCATGGTGATGATCCCAAAATCTATGATGAGGCGATATCAGATATCAACTTTAAAAAATGGTTAGAGGTAATGAAGTCAGAAATTGACTTGATGCACTCAAACCAAGTCTGAACCTTGGTAGATCCATCAGAAGGTATAGTACCTATTGGGTGTAAATGGATCTACAAGAGAAAGATTGGTGCAGATGAAAATGTGGAGACATTCAAAGCTAGATTAGTGGCAAAAGGGTATAGTCAATGTGAAGGCATTGACTATCAAGATACCTTTTCGTCAGTAGCTATGCTAAAGTCTATTCATACATTGCTTGCTATTGCAGCCTATTTTGATTATGAAATATGTCAAATGGATGTAAAAATGATATTCTTAAATGGATATCTTGAGAAAGATATCTATATGGAATAGCCGCTAGGTTTCACATCTAGTGATGCTGATCACAAAGTATGCAAGCTACAAAGGTCCATACATGGACTTAAGCAAACATCTCAGAGCTGGAATACTCATTTTAATGATGTGATCAAATTATTTAATTTCATCAAAAATGAGGAGAAACTATGTATTTTTAAAAAGGTTAGTGGGAGCGCTATTGTCTTCCCATACTGTACGTGGATAATATCTTCTTTATTGGAAAATGATATTCCTATGTTGACCATAGTTAAAATGTGGTTATCGAAAGAATTATCTATGAAAGACCTAGGAGAAGCATTCTTCATTTTAGGAATTAAGGCCTATAGAGATAGACCGAGTAGGATGCTAGGTCTTTCACAGAAGATGTACATAGAGAAAGTGCTAAAGAGGTTTAGAATGGAAAACTCCAAGAAGGATTTGGTACCCTTCAGACATGGCATTCATCTGTCCAAGAAGATATGCCCTAGCACACCTGAGGAGATAGAATGCATGAGCAAGATCCCTTATGCTTCAGCAATAGGGAGCCTCATATATGTCATGTTATGTACACGATCTGATATAGCCCATGCTGTGAGTGTCACGAGTAGATATCAGTCGAATCCAGATGAAGAACACTGGACTTCTGTGAAATGTATCCTTAAGTACTTGAGAAGAACTAAGAATATGTTGTTGATTTTTGGTAATGGAGAACTCCAAGTCCAAGGATATACAGACTCAGATTTTATGTCCGATATAGATGATCGAAAGTTGACATCTTGGAGTCTATTTGTATGTAATGATGGTGCTATCGATTGAAAGAGTTTCAAGCAAACAGTGATAGCAGATTCCACCATGGAAGCAGAGTACATCACTGCATTAGAAGCTGCGAAGAAGGCATTCTGATATAAGAAATTCATCGCAGAAATTGGAGTGATGCCATCAGATGCCATTCCTCTCTACTGTGACAATAATGGTGCCATAGCCCTTGCTAAGAAGTCAAGGTCTCACCAGAAATCTAAGCATATCAAGCGGTGATAATATCTCATCCGCGATTACCTCGAGAAGAATTATGTCAAGATCAAGAGAGTCAACTCCGTAGATAATGCGACAGATCCATTCACAAAGCCATTGGGCCAGCAGAAGATCAAAACCCATTTTGTGAAGATGGAACTTAGAATTATAGCGAATTGACTTTTTCAAGTGGGAGTTTGTTAGATATGTGTTTCCTAAAAGCCAGAATTAGCTAACACTTGTAATACACATCTAAGAACAAAATTATAATTTTAACTATAAATAATAAAATAGATTATTTTCTATCATAGTATGTATTTGAAAGTGTCTGTGATACATCCCTTGAGTTAATGAAAATGATAGTTCCTATTTTTAAGAGTTAAAAATTTAAGACATGAATTTTCATTATTAACTTATAAAATGCTCCCGACCGTAGGATCATCATGAGAATGATGATTGATCCGAAAGATTGGTGTATAATCACTTCTTTAGGATGGATGAGTCTTGAGTCTATGGTGTAGAGACACTAGAGCGAGAGTACAAGTACTCGTTAGAGAATGAGGGCACTGAGCGTGACCACCTCGAGCAGTCATGAGGAAGTCTACCTTCTCATTAATGACTGGCTTGAAACTGCAGTGGTATGTCTGGTTCTTTGATCTGAGGTGCATCGATAGTTCATCTTGAGGATGTTATAGTTTGACTACACCATAACTCAGTCTCCTAGCCATTCGAGATCCTGAGGTGTATGTTGGCTATAGAATGTTCATTGTAGGAATTGGATTGCATTAATAGGAGATCTATCTACCTCGGTAGATGAGGAGCAGCCCTATGATGATCATGAGAATCAAGTCCATAAGTCCATGGCCATGGCAGAGTGAAATGATAGAAAAAGTTTCTATTAGAGTTTTCACATCAGACTTGAATCGAATGATTAATTCATATGACGAAAATTAGGGATTGACGAGATCACCTTAACCTTAATCCGATCGGGACTTAAGATAGAGAAACTCAATCACACAGGTAACTACACTGAGAGATTTGTTTTTAGTTTTGATGGGTTGCAACCATATGCTGCTAGGTGTCACTGATGAATTTTGGGAGCAATTAGAATAATTTGGTTGATCGATCATACTAGTTATCTAAATCAAAAAAGTTCTGATCCATTGGAAGATGTTTCAATAATGGCTATAATAGAGATCATGACATATCCCATTATCATATAGAACTGAACCTAACTGGATCACACAAATAAGAATTTGGATCTAGATATCATCAATTGAACTAACCCAGTTTAATTGATTTGAATAAGATTCAATTAGGTTCAAGAAAATCATGCTAGCATATGATTGAGCCTGATATTCTCCTTCAACAATCATTAAAAGTTATCTCGACTGAGCCAAATATGATTGAACTTACTTAGGAACTTTTACTTGATCTGACTGGAGCTTGTCCAGGTCAAAAAAGGATTGTCTTAATTTATAAGATAAATTTGAGACAACACCTGCCATTTTTCATCACCTGCTAAATCTTGTTCTTTGACTTCGGTCAAATGTTGACCTTTGATACTTAGACAACTACCTATGTGTCATGCACCCATAGGAGAGTAGATGAGGCTTTGTCCCCCTGCTAAAAGGAGAAAAGGAAGGGGGTGCATGCCTAGGGAGGCATGTACCCAAAGAGGATAAAGATTGGAGTGCCATACGAATGGGACTCCAGTTGCTTCATGCTCTCTACTTGGGTGGCGCCAAAGACTCTTCTTTGATCAGTCTTGGTGCCACCTAAGGAGATTTGTGAGGAACTCTAATCTGATTGGATCAAATGATGTCATCCCACCAATCAGATTTAGAACTAATTGCACAAACGGCCATGATTGGTCGGAATGATGTAGCACTGCATGGTGCAGCAGGATCTATATAAATCCTGTCTACACCTAGGATTGAGAGCTTCTATCCTTTGCCCATGCCATATAGTCTCTCTCTCCTTCTCCATGCCTCCTACAGATTCTCTCTCTTCTCTTCATGCCCAAAAGTTTTGGGCTTCAGTTTGGTGCAATCCAAGCAAGAGAAAGATGACAAGAAAGCAAGAAGACAGCACTGCTGCAAGAGACAACACCCGATCTTCAAAAGATGTTTTAAAGATCTTCAAGATCAGATCCAGATCGATAGAGGCCAAGCGCTTGCGTGGCTACATCCAGAACATCAGACAAACATCGAAATCATCATAGGATAATAGGATTATCCATAACAAGGTATAATTAAATTAGATTTAATTTATTTTATTTTTATTTTATTTTATCAGATCAATAAAATCAGATTTGAAGAGTCTCGGATCTGATTTGGATCTAAGAAAAAATTTTTGAAATATCCCTCTTGATCTAATCAGATCTAAACGAACCTGATCCAAAAAATAAGATTTTTTTTCACATCATCCTCTAATTACTAGAAGATTTGTTTAATCTATGCTAGCCCAACCCATCATGAGAGTGAATGTCCCATGGCTGCATAGTTTCCATCCTTCATCCAAGAACATGTCCAAGCTGCTCGAGGTTACTCCAAGCTGGTTAATAATCTTTTTTCAAACTCATATAATCCAGATTGAAAGAACCACTCTAATTTTTCTTGGATATCCCAACAGACTCAAGCTCAGACCCAATACCAAAATATGCCTATAATAGTGATTAGCCTAGTAAATCTATCCAGTGATTATATTATAATTAGCCATCATACCTACCTCCTCAATAGACCAATCCAGCCGATGATAGATTTAATCAACTTCAATAACTGATTTTAACTCAATAAAAATCTATCGTCAGGCTAGAAGCATAAATAAGATAATTAGCTGAGTATAACATGAGAAGAGAATTAAGCCTCAATTGCCAAGCCAACTGAGTTATATAAACAACCCACCTATTGTCCAACAACCATTTAGACTTAATTATCAATCCAATGTCCTACCTAAGAATCCCTAATTAGAGAATGCTAATGTAATTTTTGAACTTAAAAGTTATAGAATTCTTATGGATCCATACCAAGATCAGATGGGAGAGACTAGTACTGATGCTAGCCAAAATAAAAATATAGAAGAATAGATTAGTACTGAGACTAACCGCAAAGAAGAACTTGAGCCCAAAACTAGTACTGATGTTGGTTCCAATTTAAATGAGATTGACAAAGAGAAGAAGAGAATAGATGATTTACCTGAGACCTATCAATTTAAAGTCCTATTCTTTTCAACCCTAGAAGTTGGTTCTTCTTATAAAAACTAAGAAGTATGTAATGAAGTGTAAATGAAGTTGTTTAAACAAGATCATATTTATTTATCTTCAAAATTAAATCCACTTTTAAACACCCTTCCAGTATCCATTGCATCAAACTTAACTCCTAACCTAAAAACTCAATTCATGAGCATTCTAGAAGAAAAAATAGGAGAAATTCTTGACAAACAAGGATTTGAGAATTGGGTCATAAATTATGTTCCTATAATTAAAAATAAATTTGTTAATAAAGGGATAACAAACGATCTTGCTGAGATTGGCAATCCAAATTATTGAAATTTATCGATCCAATTTTTGATACAGGATAGGTAAACTACCTTGTGTTTGATTGAAGATGGTAAACTTAACGCTTGTTGAAAAATAATCCAATATTTAATTTTTTTAAGTCTAATTTATCTTTTTATTTTATTTTTTAAAAATATTTTAAATAAGTTGGAGGAAGAGCCAAATTTTTAAAGGCACATGCTAGACCACGAAAACATATCGAGTCAGGTGTATTTCTTTCTTTTCTTTATTGCATTCTTTATTTTTTCTTCTCCATTGGGGACAATGTCAATTAAGTTGAAGAGAAAATAATAAAATTTTTAATTTTTTTTTAAATTCTTGAATAAGTTAGTATTTAGCATTTAGATATATGATTATGCTTAAGAATCAAGTTGAATTAAATATTTTTAAAAAAAATTGATGCACATATCAAAAAATTTGTGAGATAGTGAGCAATAAAGTATTAAAAAAATTAAATAAAATATTAAGTCTAGAATATAAATAATTTTTTTTAGCATTTCTAATTTTTTTCTATCAACATCAAAAAAAGTTTATTTTTTATGGGCTTGTATAGGATAACTATATATTTTTTTATAAAAAATAAATTTATTAAAATAAAATAATTTTTAAGTACTTTTCACTGAGTAACCGGGCCTCTTTGTCTAAGCAAGTATTGAGTTTTGCATTAAAAGATGGGAAGGATAAAGAAACTCATTGTAAAGCTAGTCTTAACTCATAACCTGTTTGATTCGAGCCAATAAACTCAAGAAATATTTTATACCTAGTATCCTAAAACTAACTGGTTTGGAAGTCATTGGCCCAAGATTTGCTACATGGATCAAATAGAAAGCTTAAGAGATTAAGATACTAAATAGTGATATAATGTTAAAAAAAATACATATTAATTTTTCATCGAGTAACCGAATCCTGTTGCCTAAGTAAACAATAATATTCACATCAAAAATTGGATAATATGAATAAAAAATTTTTAATAAATGAAGGATGGAAGTAGCAATACACTTATCCACATAAAAGTTTAGATGATTTAGAGATAAAGATAGGATAATTTAAAAAAGTTTAAAAAAATTTAATATTCTATACTTAAATTTTTATATTGGTAAGTACTGATACCCCAATGACATGCCTCACTTAAGCTCTACCATCAATTGCTATTTTTAAAATTGTTTGAAAAAAATTCAAAATTCTAAAGTTAAAAGGTATGTAAAACTAAATTCTTTCTTTACTCAAGGACGAGTAAAGCTTAAGTTGAAAGGTGTGGTAAGTACCATAAAAATATTTATAAAAATATTAATTTATTAATTAATTTATTTTTACTTTAAAAATTAAATATTATTATTCATCAATTTTAGAAAATATTTATTTTATGAAATTAGGTGTGGACCATCAGCTCAGCATAAGGCAACAAATCACAGCATGACACATGATGGACCAAGACCTTTAAAGGGTTTATAGAAAATTCATCGTGACTCATGGGGTAAAATGGTCTTTACACATGCAAAAGGCGCACGATGATTGGTCCAGGCTTCCAGTGCAATCGGTGGGTCCATAGGAATAGTATTGCACCATTCGATGGTTTAGGTGGATCCTGATCAAGATCGAACAGTAGGGGTCGTTTCCTACTCTGATTCGAAGCTGATCAGCATAATCTAATGGCCGCACGCCCTCCCGACGATGATCAGATGGCCTTGGAAGCTCCCGATGGTGATCAAACACCTAGAGCATGATCTGATGGCTAGATTTTTATCATTATGCATGATCAGACGACCCACATTGATTCCAATAGGATTTAGGCTTTTAAAACATGATTTTTGAAATTTTTTAAGTCCTTTGATCAACATCCGATGGCCAGAAAAGATCAAAGCTTTGAATTGATAGCAGAGAGGCTAGTTTGACTCAATTTCAAACATTTTAATCCTATTTTCTCCACGATTTGTCATGGTACGCCTCTAGTTATCTCTCCACTCTATAAATAAGTCATCAGGTAATCAAATCAAGTCATCTTCGATCATGAAAAGATGATGGTACAGGATAGAAGCCATGCTTGATTAGAAGCTGCTTCAAGGCAATAGGTGCTGCGAAGAAGAGCTGTCTCTTATGAGCGTTGACATTGGCATCGGCATAAAGATGGCATGGGAGATAGCTCTTCTTCGCAGACCATTGCCTTGAAGCAGCCTCTAACCCAAGCATGGCTCATATCCTATACCATCATCTTTTCATGATCGAAGATTACTTGATTTGATTGCCTGATGACTTATTTATAGAGTAGAGAGAGAACTAGAGGCGTACGGTGAGAAATTCTAGGAGAAAATAGGATTAAAACACTTGAAATTGAGTCAAACTAGCCTCTCTGCTATCAATTCAAAGCTCTGATCCTTTTTGGCCATCGAATGTTGATCAAATGGCTTAAAAAATCCCAAAAATCATGTTTTAAAAGCCTAAATTCTATCGAAATCAATGTGGGTCATTCGATCGCACGTGATGATGAAACTCTGGCCGTCGGATCGCACTCTGGGTGTTTGATTATTGCTAGGAGCTTCTAGGGTCGTCTAATCATCATTCGAAGCAGTGCAGCCGTCAGATCGTGCTCATCAGCTTCGAATTAGAGTAGGAAATGACCCCTACCATTCGATCTTGATCGAGATCCACCTGAACCATCGAATGTGCAACACTATTCCCATGGATCCTGTAGATCGACCGCACCATAAGCCTGGACCAATCGTCGTGCGCCTTTTGCATGTGGAAAGACCATTTTATCCCATGAGCCATAATGAATTTTCTGTAAACCCTTTAAAGATCTTGGTCCACCACGTGTTGTGCTATGATTTGCTGCCTTCTGTTGAGCTGGCGGTCCACGCCTGGTTTCGTAGACTAGCAGGTCGACTTCTGTGGTTGAGTTGTCTTGGACGACGTGCCGGCTAAGCTGGGATGCATCGGCTGAGCTGAATATGATGGCTTGGTTGAGCGCACCGGCTTGGCTGGACGAGCCAGCTGAGCTGAATTATTTTTTTTATTTTTTTCATTGAAAATTCATATTGCGTCCATTTTAACTTCGATTCACTCTAAACATTTTTCGTTGTGACCAGAAATATGAGATCTTTTTATTTATGAATATTTTTTAAAAAATAATAAATAATTTTTTTTAATTTTTAAAAATAAATATAAATTAATTAATAAATTAATACTTTTATAGGTGTTTTCATGATACTTATTAGTTCTGGTCTGGTTTCAAACCCAAAAATATTTTTTTCTTCCTTTCTTCCCTGATCGATCGTGAGAAACCCTTCTCGTGCCATCGCCTTCCTCTACTGCCGCCCTTGCGGCTATGCAAAAAATGTTGCGGGCGATGGGGATTGCTGCCACGGCCAGGATCGCCGCAGTGCCATCCATTACCGCCCTCGCAGCCGTACCAAAATGTTATAGGCAATGGGATCGACCACCGCAATCTAGATCGCCATCACTGCCGCCCTCGTGGCTGCACCAAAATGCAGATTACCACCGTGGTCGAGATTGCAGCCACCACTAGGAGGTAGCAGTGATCGTAGGATTGTCTATCCTATTTGTTGGACGACGGGTTGGCCACGACGGGCAACCCCTCAATTTTTTTTAGTGATTTAATTTGAAAAAAAATATTAATTTAATATTCTAAAAATAAGATAAAATTTATCAAAATATTTTACATAAATATGAAGCATAAATCCCATGGCTCTTTTACCATATATTAGAAATTTTAAATCTTTCTTGCCAACATCGTGCTCCTATGCTTATGTAAAATCAAGATTAAAAATAAATCATACCTTATATTATCGTATATCCAGCACAACAATCTCGTAGCCTACAAAGCTTCTGGTTTTCTTTCTTAGGGCATATAATCTTCTCTCTCCTCATTTTTCTTCCATAATGTAAATGATTGATGAAAAATCATTCATACCTTTTAAAAAGTTAGAGAAAGAGACGAGATTATCTCTATTTATACCTGCAATTATCTCTTCCATCATGAGATATATTCAAATTAAAGTTCTTCGATCCATTTTGATTAGGGATATATAGATCTCTTTAATTAATTGGATATACTATAATTGATTCAAGACCTGATCTAATGAATTAAACCTGACTAAATGATAATTAAATTGCATTAGAAGTCAAATCCAATATAATATACAGTATGGGAAAAAGCAGAAGAGTTTCATATGAAACTACCTATGGAGGGTGAACTTGAAAATCAAAATAATGTGCCAAAGGATCGATGTATTTCATATAATTATTTTTGGAGAAATACAAAGAAGATCTCACCTCTCATGTCTGCACCTAAAATATATATTCAATGCATGTATTGAGGATAATGATGCCATCCATATTCCATCCATATTCATTGTCAGGTCTGCTATACAACTAGGGCAAAAAGAAAAGAAGAGTTTCCAATATACCTTAATGTTATAGGGCTACAAATCATAAGATTCCTACAGATGCTTCAAATTACATCAAGGTGTAGAGTATGTAGAAATTGACATTAAGGATATGTTTGGTTGGAGCAAGGTAGACTTTAGATTGGGATTGGGAATGAATGACTCTCATTTCAATCATTTGATTGAAGAGAATTCTATTTCTATTTTAATTTTAGAGAGAATAAGAATATTTCAATTCTTTTAAACTCAATTCATACTCTCCTTTCACAATCAAATTTTATTTCGATTATGATTTTGGTCATGAATCAAATACATCGAATCATTTTGATTCCAATTCTAATTTATTTTAATTTCGATTCTGATTTTGAGTCCGATTATAAACCAAAGGCACCTTGGAAGCATTCAATCCATTTAGAAGCTGACTTACACAATCTTGCAAAATTTAGAATTATGAGGCCAATACAGTTTCATTTATATCTCCATTGCCTCCTCTCGACAACCAAATTGAATGGTTTAAAATAACACTTCTAAACTGCATAGAACAATATCATGCAGATAAGTATTTTGGCATCCAAAAAGCTCCTCGATCCGTATATGGCATCTATATGAGTGCATTTGATGGCTTTAGGGGTAATGTGGCTGTGGAAGTAATGATTTTTGGAACGTGATACCATGGTTTGATGGCACAATATTCCTGTACTTGTTGCGCTGTCGCAACATCAGAGAATACTTTCAGTAGCCATTCACCCGAGAAGATGGCGGCGTAAAGCACGAGATATCGTCAAGAATCCTGGACCAAGGGAGGTACTGTTGCCTCATTTCTTGGTATCTTTTGAGTCCATGTGTTGGAACTTTATTGGAGCAACGGTTCCAATAATTGAGCAAGTGGAGTAAATTGGATAAACTTTATTGGTGCAAGATCATGTTGCTTTGTGCTCTGTCCTGTTTAAGATAAGATGTAATGTGCAGTGATGCACCATATCTTCTATATCCTTGCCACGTAGGCTAGCGCAATCTTGAGCTTTTGGAACATATGGCAGCCTTTTCTAGAGATTAATATATATCACAAATCTTTAGTTGACTAGGTCATGACCACGGCTGACATTTACCTGATGGATAGTTTGTAACAGGACATGAATCAACTATTTAAAATTTAAATAATATTTTTTAATAAAATTTAAATGAAAATTTTGATTAAAAAATTATATAATTATTTATATAATATTTTTAAAAATATTTATAATTTTATTTTGTTGGTTGTATTGATCCTGCCCACGTGATAGGACCAGCACCCACAATCATAATAATAAAAAAATTAAAATAGAAAATGAAGAGCCCAAGTAGGACTCATGGCTCTAATCCTTGGTTACCGTATTTATTTGCGGCATGCGAGGTTGAGCGATAAAAAAAAGGACACAAAGTGCAGAACGATAAAAAAAAGGACACAAAGTGCAGAACGATAAAAAAAAAAGGATAATGGAGAAGAAGAATAAAAAAAATATTATTTTATTATATAATTGGATAAAAAAAAGGATACAAAGTACAGAACACAAGGGACAATGGAGAAGAAGAATAAAAAAAATATTATTTTATTATATAATTGGATAATTGATCATATCTTTAATTTTGATAAAATTTAATATATTATTCATCGAAAATGATTTTGATCTTTAAAAGTCTTCTTCATTAATTATTTAAAATATTCATATATTTGATGAGATCCATCCTTTATTTCTATTTATTATTAAAATCTATTTTATTAGTGATAATTATTTTTAATAAAAACTAAAATTTATTCTTGATGATTATATATATTTATGTAATCTCTGGTTGATCTTGAGTACATCTACAGTAATCTTATTATTTTAAATAGTAAAAGATTTATATCAAAATTAGGTGTCTCTTCTTTGTGGGTTGCTTGATTTGCATTTTGGTGGATTTGATTTTGTTAGATTATTATCTATTTTAAATAGTACACAGAAGGTAGAATTTATCCTGGACATAATTATGTTTGTAATCCTTTTATCCTAACAACTAGTATTAGAGCCAGATTAAACAGTCAGTATGGTTAGTATTAGTTAAAACAAAGAATAAATTCAATATGGTTAAATTAATTTCATCAAATTATTTCTCATGAAGGATGATGATGGAGGATTTATTATATTGTTAAGATTTGTTTGAGCCTACTGTATTACAAGAAAAAATGCCAAATAATATAAAGGCTGATAGTTGGACAAAATTGAATAGCAAAGCCATGACTATGATCAAATAATGGATTGATGTGAGTATAAACCATAATGTTATAGTAGAGACAGATGCTTACCAGGTATAGAAGAAGTTGGAAGATTTGTATCAGTGGAAGAATATACAAAATAAAGCCTACCTAATCAGAAGACTGGTAAACTTGAAATATATGGATGGATAGAATGCTTTAGAGTACTTGAATAACTTCCAGGAGATCCTAATGAGTTGGCTACGATGAAGCTATTTCTTGATGATAAGGTGCGGACATTGATTTTGCTAAGTTCCTTACCAAAAAAAAGAAATTTTATTGCTAGTGACAAACTTACCATGACTATAATGAAGGATAGTATATTGAATAAAGCAAACAGACAAAAGGAGAAGGATTTGACAAATATAGGTTCTGAGGCATTGATTATTGAGTAGAGAGAGAAGCAAAAATAGACCCTCCTATAGCAAAAAGGATAGTGAGTTCTATGACAAGAGAGATAAGAGAAAATCCAGAGGTTGGTCAAAGTCTAAGAAGGGTGTCACTTGCTACTACTGTAATAAATCAAGGCATTTTTAGAGAGAATACAGAAAGTATAAGAGAGATTAGAATAACAATAATAGAAAGAAAAAAGAGAAAGAAAGTATGACTGCAGTTGTATTTGATGATGAGGTCATGATTGCATGTGATAATGAGTGTATTAACCTTACATGCTAAAAATCCAGTTGGATAATTGATTCAGCTACCATATACCATATTACATCTCGGAGAGACTTTTTCTTGTCCTACTCCAAAGATAATTTTGGGCATGTTAGGATGAAAAATGATGTGGTAGCTCAAATTGTAAGCATAAGAGATGTCTGCTTGGAGACCAACATCGGGTGCAACTTTTAGTGAGAAATATGAGGTATATTTCTGATATCCGATTGCATTTGATTTCTGCCTGTATCCTAGACGATGAGGGCTACTTAATTTGCTTTGGTGAAGAAAAATAAAAGCTCACTAAAGATTCTTTGATTGTTGTAAAAGGCAGAAAAGCTTGCTTTTATAGATTGTAGGTTAAGGTATGCAGTAAAGAGGTAAATGTAGTTGAGAAAACCTCCACAGACTTGTGGCATTAGCATGAGAAGGAACTTGATGCTCTATCTAGACATAACCTGCTTTCTTTAAAAGATATGCACTTAAGACTTTGCATTCACTATTTACATGACAAGCAGTATAAGGTTTCATTTTATAAGCTTCCTTCATATAGAGGATCACATGTGTTAGATTTAATTCACACTGATATATATTCTATGATCATAAGATACTTGATGGTGCACTATATTTTGTTATCCTTTATTGATGATCATTCTTGAAAGTTGTGGGCTTTTATTTTGAGATATAAAGATCAGGTGTTCAATGTCTTTAAAGAATTCTATGGTAATGTTGAAAAGAAAAAGGGAAGAAAACTAAGATGCATCCGAGTAGATAATGGTGGTGAATAAAGAGGTTCTTTTGAGAGATATTGTAGACAACATGGCAATAGATTGGAGAAGACTATCCCTGAGATATCTCAGCAGATAGAGTGGCAAAGAGGATGAACCGTACTATTGTTGAGAGAGTCCGGTGCATGCTTTCTCATTCGAAGTTGCCTAGCTCCTTCTAGGATAAAGTTATGAGGATTGTAATTGATCTGATTAATCTCTTTCATTCATTAGTCCTTGATGGTGATATTCTTAAGAAGGTATGGATAAGAAAATCATTTTTTTATGATCATCTTAGAGTATTTGGATGGAGGGCCTTTATTTATATTTCTAAAGATGAGCGGTCAAAGCTTGATAGTAAGTCAAAAGAGTATATCTTTCTTGGGTATGTATATATGTAGTTTGGATACAGACAATGGGATCCAATAGAGAAGAAGTTGATTAGAAGTCAAGATGTAGTATTTTTTAAGGATCAGACTATGAGGACATAAAGAAAGCAGATAAATCAGAGTCTACTATAGAGTTATTTGTTGATCCACCTCCTATATCTCAAGCCAGAGTAGATGTTGATAATAGACAGACTGCAGAGTATGGTGATGTGATGAATGATGAGCCTACTTATGGTGACAGTATATCAGATGAGCATAGTGAGCAAACTCCTGTACAGCAAACAACAGAACAATAGCTGAGAAGATCTACTAGAAAGTGTTGGCCTTCTCAAAGATATCCTCTATATGAGTATGTGATGGTGATTGATAAGGAGAAACCAGAATGCTTTCAAGAGGCTATATCACACACATAGAAGAAAAAGTAGTTTGAAGTTATGCAAGAAGAGATGAAATTACTATATAAGAACCACACATTTGATTTAGTGGAGCCACCTAAAAGAAAGAGAGCACTTAAGAATAAATGGATGTTCAGACTCAAGATAGAAGAACATAACTCACAACCAAGGTATAAGGCAAGACTAATTGTGAAGGGCTTCAGTTAGAAGAAAGGCATTGATTTTTGGAGTTTTTTTCATCCATGATTAACATGTCTTCAATCCAAATTGTTTTTGGTTTGCAAGCCAGTCTGAATTTGAGAGATCGAGCAGCTTGATGTGAAGACAGCATTTCTTCATGATGACCTTAAAGAGAAAATTTATATGGAGCAGCCAAAGAGGTTCATAGCTAAAGAAAAGAAAAACTTGGTATGTAGACCGAAGAAGTGCTTGTATTATTTAAAACAAGCTTCTCGATAGTAGTACAAAAATTTTGATTCCTTCATGGTAGATCATGGGTATAACAAAACCACTGACCATTGTGCATTTGTAAAGAGGTTCAGTGTTGATGATTTTATTATTCTCCAGTTATATATTGACGATATGCTAATTGCTGGTCATGATGCCAAAAGAATTCAGAGCTTGAAGGCTAAAATGAGTGTGAGTGCTTTGCTATGAAAGACTTAGGATCAGTGAAATAGATACTTGTTATGAGGATTACTCATGATAGGAAGAATGAGAAACTATGGCTATCTCATAAGAGATACACTGAGAAGTGTTAGAGAGGGTCCAAATCAGTTAGCTCTCCATTTATAGATCATTTCAGATTGAGCTCCACATAGTGTCCTACTAATGAGGAAGAGAATGGGGAGATGCAGAAGATCCATTATGCATCTACAGTTGATAGTTTGATGTACACCATAGTGTGTACTAGGTCGAATATTGCTCATGCTATTAGTGTTGTTAGTCGATTTCTCTCTACTCTTGGGAAGGAGCATGGGCTGCAATAAAATAGATTCTAAAGCATCTTAGTGGCACTTCTAGCATATGTCTATATTTTGATACTGATAAACCTGTATTAGATTGATATACAGATGTAGACATGGCAGACGATGTTGATTTTATGAAGTTTACATTAGGATACATGATGACTCTTTTAGGGGGAGCTATCTCATGGTAGTTTAGATTACAGAAATATATTGCTTCATCAACTACAGAGGCTGAGTATATTGTAGTAACAGAAACCAGCAAGGAATTATCGTGAATGAAGAAGTTTTTTGAGGAACTTGGTCTAAGGCAAGGAAAATTTGTTCTGTATTATGATAGTCAGAGTGCAATTAATCTCAGCAAGAATCCGACTTTTCATTCGAGATTGAAACATATTGATATGTGGTATCATTAAATACAGGATGCTTTGAAATGAAGTTATTACAACTAGATAATTTTCATGCATATTGTTGATGCAGAATCTGATTGTCGTCGAAATCAGCTAGAGCGGAGGTGGACGAGGTCACCGTCGAGACCTATAAAATAAAGTTTCATCTGGAGTCAGTGGAGGGTGGCTCCGACAGGACCCTCCGATGATCAAGTCAGCTCTGGCCAATAAGAATGGAATGCTCGAAAATGAGTTCCATAGAGCTTAGAAAAGGAGAGGAGAGCTTAGAGCTTAGAGATTAGAGATTTGAGTTAGCATATCTGGAGGATCCTTTTTATATGCCGAGCTTGATTGATGTTGGTGGCCATATTGTCCAACCGTGGGCCGCTTGAGGCCGCATGGAGTTCGGTATGGAGGGAAATGCATCGTCAAGCAGATAGTGACGGCCATGCTGATGAGTCATGGGCCGCATGGGTTGATTACAGAGAGAGTGGTGTCATCAATAGTGGTGGTCATGTCGTCCGATTACATCATCTATGGCAGATTGATGGCGACAGTTCATCCAGATTTGATAGCCGTGGCTCTGAGAAAGCGAGTATTGATCGGTGGACTTTGGTGTGTATCCATTCAAGAGAAGTTTGGACCCCTAGAGGAGTTCGAACTGAGGGATGCTCGAAAGGAGTTCGGTCGGACGAGTGTGGAGAGAGCTCGGCTCTCATGGGAGTCCAACTGAAGCTCGACCGTTGGAGAGTTTGGCCGATTGAAGGACTTCGACTAAGTCTCGGTCGTTGGGAGTCTGAAGGAGCTCGGCCGCTAAGCGGTTTGGCTAAGCCTGGCCACTGGGAGTCCAAAAGAGCTCAATCGCTAAGCAGTTCGAAGGAGCTCGATTGCTAAGCAGTTCGAAGGAGCTCGGCCTTTTGTTCGGTCGGCTGTAGGAATTCGGCCAAGACCTCTCCATTGAAGCTTTTCTGTGGCTACTGGCCGCACCAGGCTAAGCACCGAACTGGACTTTGGCAGGAGCGAGGTTTATCCCCAACAATAGTCTCCCCACTTTCAAGTTCAAAACTCAAAGAAAGGGAATGCAGAAAAGATGACTGCCAAAGTCATCTTCTAGACTCCCTGCTGGTTCAGGTCGAAGCTTGGGGGAGATCTCATCTCCAGCCAAAGTTGGCACAGTCGCTTGAGGGAGATCTTATCTCTGGCGAGGTTGTCTCCGATCTTATCTCTAGCTGAGGTTGACTCAGGGGCTCGGAAGAGATCTCATCTTTGGCCGAGGTTGCCGCGATCGCTCGGAAGATATCCTATCTCTGGCTGAGGTTGACTCGGGAGCTCGAGAGAGATTTCATCTCTGATCGAGGTTGCCGTGATTGCTCGAGAGAGATCCTATCTCTGATCGAGGTTGTCTCTAATCTCATCTCCGATCGAGGTTGACTCGGGGGCTCGAGAGAGATCTCATCTCTGGTCGAGGTTGCTGAGGACCCTCGGAGGAGATCTTATCTCCTACGGCCGAGGTTGATGTGGGCGCTCAGAAGAGATCTTATCTCCTGTCGAGGTTGCTGTGGACCCTTAGGGGAGATCTTATCTCCTACGGTTGAGATTGATGCGGGCGCTTGGGAGAGATCTTATCTTCAACTGAGGTTGATGGAGATCCTATCTTCTGTAGACTTTGGATCTCGAACTTAGACTTTGCTTGTATTAGGATGAGGTTCTCCTTTTGTTCATAATGAGCTGTGAGGGCACATAAGGGCGGACTTGGACTTTGCTCGCGTTAGAATGAGGTTCTCCTCCTATTCCTAATGGACTGTGGGAGCACATAAGAGCACTGTTAAGGCCTCTCCCCCCATCTCGTCTAAAATGAACGAGACCTTCGACTTTGCTCACATTAGGATGAGGCTTTTCTTCTATTTCTAATAGATTATGGGGACACATAAGGGCCACTGTCAGGGCCTCTCCTCCAATCCCTCCTTTGTGAACGGGGCCTTCGACTTTGCTCACGTTAGGACAAGGCTTTCCTCTATTCCTAACAGGTAATGGACGAGAATCTTTGAAGCTCAGAAGAGATCTTATCTCTGATCGATGTTGGCTCGATCGCTCGGGAGAGATCTTATCTCTAGTCGAGGTTGTCCACGGTCGCTCGGAAGAGATCTTATCTCTAGCCGAGGTTGTCATCGATCGCTCGAGAGAGATCTTACCTCTGACCAAGGTTGACTCGATCACTCGGGAGAGATCTTATCTCTAGCCGAGGTTGTCATCGATCGCTCGAAAGAGATCTTATCTCTGTCGAGGATTGACTCAGTCGCTTGGAAGAGATCTTATCTCTAAAGAGATCTAGTCGAGATTGACTCGGTCGCTCGAAGAGATCTTATCTCTAGTCGAGGTTATCGGTCGCTCGAAGAGATCTTATCTCTAGCCAAGGTTGTAGGGCGCTCGGGAGAGATCTTATCTCTGACCGAGGTTGACTCGGTCGCTCGAAAGAGATCTTATCTCTAGTCGAGTTGTCATCGATCGCTCGGGAGAGATCTTATCTTTGATCGAGGGTTGTCATCGATCGTTTGGGAGAGATCTTATCTCTATCGAGGTTGACTTGGTCGCTCGGGAGAGATCTTATCTCTAGCCGAGATTGTCTCGGTCGCTCAAGAGAAATCTTATCTCTAGCTGAGGTTATCATCGATCGCTCGAGAGAGATCTTATCTCTAGCCGAGGTTGTCAATGGTCGCTCGAAAGAGATCTTATCTCTAGTCGAGGTTGATTCGATCGCTCGGAAGAGATCTTATCTCTAGTCGAGGTTGTCATCGATCGCTCGAAAGAGATCTTATCTCTAGCTGAGGTTGTCAGTGGTCGCTCGGAAGAGATCTTATCTCTAGTCGAGATTGACTCGATCGCTCGGAAGAGATCTTATCTCTAGCCGAGATTGAAGATCTTTGACCTGCTCGTGTTAGAATAAGGTTCTCTTCCTATTCCTAACATGATAACTATTGACTGCTTCTTTCCTATCATCGCATAGTTTTTGCATCCAGAAATAATATTATTGAAAGAAAGTTACTAGCAGTGCATCCCCAAATTTTTTATATTTTAGGATTGTGGTAGCGTTATTCCTCCACGTCTCTTCAGACGATAAGCTCTGGGTCGGACGACCTCCTCTATCTCATGCTGGCCTCCTTAATTTGGAGCATGCTTCTCTTGACTTTGATATTGGAAGATGACGAATCACCGATGTACCAAGCTCCTCTCGGGGGTGATGTTGATGACACTGCGAGGCGGCCGACCTTCTTGTTGTTTCTGATTATGGCAGTGTCATTGGCCGATCTTCTCCTACTTCAGACTGGCGTCGAAGGAATTTACCCAGGTCGCTCCTTTCTGACGAGCTTCTCAATTTTATCTTGGAGTTAAATGCATTTCTCAGCATCGTGACCGTGGTCACGATGGTAGAGGCAGTACTTGCTTTGATCGTGCTTGTTTAGGAGAGACCGTAATCCTTCCAATCTTGCCAGTTGGTTCTTAACTTCGGTGAGAATTTGAGTTAGAGGAGCGTTGAGGGGGGCATAGTCATGGAACCTTTCGGGAGGAGGACTTTTTCGTGCCCTTCTGTTAGGGCTTCCTTGGTGGCGAGCTCGAAGAGTTCGGGCTCTCCTACGCCCGAAGGGAGACCATGAGCACGATCGAACCTCGCTTAGCTCTCCATCGACGGTGGATCTATTATACTCGTCCGCCAGCCACTTCCTTAAGGCTTCTTCGTCCTTTAACTTGAAGGCTTCTTCTGCATGGGCATATCCCTCGACTCGAGCCAGCAGATCGACGAAGTTCTTGAGATACTTCTTTTCCAAGGAGAACAGCAAGTTATTCTTCTGAAGGCCGCCCTTAAGTGCGGCCATCATGATAGACTGGTCCAGGTCCTGAACTTCCAATGCCGTGGTGTTAGACCAGGTGACGTAAGCCTGGATGGACTTTTCCTGCTTCTGCTTGACGTTCACTAGGAGATCTGAATCTCGGTGCGGACGTTGGTTACTGATAAAGTGAGCGACGAACTGACAGCTTATCTGATCGAAAGAGAAAATCGTACCCAACTTTAATATCGAGTACCAATTTTTCGCTGCTCTCTTTAAGGTAGATAGAAAGGCTCGGCACGGTATGGCATCCGAAGTACCGTGGAGTAGCATCATGATCTGGAAGGCCCCTAGATGATCAATTGGATCTAAGGTTCCATTATAGCTTTCGAATTGGAAAGCTCGAAGTTCGACGGAATGGACTCTTGCATAATTCGAAGGAAGAAAGGAGGATCGGTGTGGACGTCGGCATGATGAGCTAGGGTGATGTGGCCGAGGTCTTCAATCCATCGGTCCATCTCCCATAGTCTGTGATCGAGGGCGTCATCTTGGTTGTAGATCTTGGGGGGCTTCCGGCTACAAACTGGGAAGGTCTCCCCCAGAAAAGAACTACGATCTGAACATGGATCCTTGGCTCTCTATTTTTCCTTCTCGGGGGCGACGGGTACGCTGGCCTTGGTACTCTTTCTTGAGGTCGGTTTTCGATATTTTGATGGTGAGTTTCCTGATGGAGTCACCATCGAAGGCTGCTGTATGGCCTACATTGCCTTTGTAAGGCCACGGATCTGTCGGACAAGCAGGTTGAACTGCTCCACATCCATCGTGGATACAGGTGAAACCTGAGCTACCGAGACTGAAATAGGAATAGACGGATCTGGATGGGATCGGGCTATGGAGGCCATCGATCGTCGAGTTGAAGCTCTCCTGGAAGGTATTTTCTCCTAAGAAAAGAACTCCAGAGAGGAAGAAAAGAGATCTCCAAAGAGGGAAGGGAGAAATCATCGCTGAGCACTCCTTTAAGAATAAGGGAACCTCGGAGGTTTAGGTCCTTCCTCTAGCGCCAATCTGTTGACGCAAAATCTGATCGTCATCAAAATCAGCTGGAGCAGAGATGGACGAGGTCACCACCGGGACCTACAAAATAAAGTCTCGTCTGGAGCTGATAGGGGGTGGCTCCGGTAGGACCCTCCGACGATCAAGTCAGCTTTGGCCAATAGGAATGGAGTGCTCTGGAATGAGTTCCACAGAGCTTAGAGAAGGAGAGGAGAGCTTAGAGCTTAGAGATCAGAGATTAGAGTTAGTGTATTTGGAGGGTCCTTTTTATATGCTGAACTTGATTGATGTTGGTGGCCATATCGTCCAATCGCGGGCCGCTCGAGGCCGCATGGAGTTCGGTACGGAGGGAAAGGCATCGTCAGGCGGATAGTGACAGCCATGCTGATGGGTCGTGGGCTGCATGAGTTGATTACGGAGAGAGTGGTGTCGCTAGTAGTGGTGGCCATGTCGTCTGATTACGTCATCTGTGGTAGACTGATGGTGATAGTTCATCCAGATTTGATAGCCATGGCTCTGAGAAAGCGGACATTGATCGATGGACTTTGTTGTGTATCTATTCTAGAAGAGTTTGGCCGAGGGAAGCTTGGAAGAAGTTCGGTCGGATAAGTGCAGAGAGAGCTCGGCTCTCGTGGGAGTCCGACTGAAGCTCGACCGCTGGAGAGTTCGATCAGTTGAAGGACTTCGGCTAAGGCCCAGCCATTGGGAGTCCAAAGGAGCTCGACTGCTGAGCGATTCAGCTAAGCCCGACCGCTGGGAGTTCGAAAGAGCTCGGTCTCTAAGCAGTTCGAAGAAGCTCGGCCATTTGTTCGGCCGACTGTAGGAGTTCGGCCAAGACCCATCCACTGAAGCTCTTCCATGACTACCGGCCGCATCAGACTAAGCACCGAACTGAACTTCGGCAGGAGCGGGGTTTATTCCCAACACATATGATAATGCTTCAGATATACTAACTAAGCCATTCCCTATAGAGAAGCTCGTAACCTATAGAGCTAGTGTTGGTTTGCTGATCCTCTCCACATGGGCATGAGGGAAAGATTTGTTGGTTGTGTTCCACCCATATGGTGGACCCACCAACCACAACCATAGCAATAAAATAATAAAAAAAAAGATGAAGAGTCTAAATAGGACGCATGGCTCTAACACTTGGCCACAGTCTTTATTTGTAGTATAAGAAGTTGAGCAGTGAAAAAAGGACACAAGACGTGGAATACAAGAGCAATGGCAACAAGGAAGAAGAAGAAAAAGAAAATTTGATGCTATTTTATCAGACAATTGGATGATTGATCGTATCCTAATTTTGATAAAATTTTACTATGTTATTTCTGACATCAAAAGCCTCAAATTGAATAATTTTGATTTTTGAAAAGCTTTTCCATTAATTATTTCAAGTGTCCATATATTTGATGATCAAATATGTCCTTTATCCATGTTTATTGTTGAAATCCATTTTATTGATGATAATTATTTTTGATAGAAATCAAGATTTTATTTTTTATGATTATATATTTGTGTAACCTCTAGTGAAGATCTACAGTGATTTTATTATTTTAAAAAGTGGAAGATGTATATAAAAATTATGGTGTCTCTTCTTTATGGGTTGCTTGATTTGCATTTTAGTGGACTTGATATTGTAGAGTTATTATCTATTTTAATTAACATATAGAGAATAGAATTTATCCTTAACATAATTATGTTTGTAGCCCTCTCACCCTAATATATTTAAATATAGATATGTATTTATTAATAATGCTAAAATAACATCCCACCATTACAAACCATCCTGCCTTGAAAGAAAAAAATGGTTTCCATGTAAACATAAATCTGATGTTCTACAGCATGCTTTTAATCAAGAACATCGTGAAAAACTAGGATCATAAAAGAGAGTTTATAATCTTCATAAAATATACTTGATGCAGAGGAATTTGATGCAAAAAAGAAGGAAGACATCTTACTCTTCCTTAGATCAATTTCTCTTCCTTCTCCCATACCTTATGCCGTAGCTATGATGATAAAATTTTTATGTCAAATTTATGGATAGGAATAGGACCTCTATTTATAGACTTATTGGTACTCCCATCAAGTAACCGGATGAGATTTAAATTTTATTTGAATTCAGATCAATTATTATCCGAATTCAAATAGTAGAGTCCATAATAAATCAACCACTTAATCAATACATATTTTAACGTTCTCTCACTTGGCCCAATTATAACAAATCTCATTCTTAATATTCATCATAATTACCTCAGTATGATAAATTACTAAATGCGAGTTATGGTAGTTATATGCCATTCATTTAGCATACTCCTTTTCATATACCACAACACTTACAATTTAATATACTAGATCTATAAGATATATATATCTTTTTATTATGGTCCATAATAATGTCTCATAGAGACTTTTCTGTTATAATTAAAACATAATACAATTTACGTGTATACCATCATAAGAAATATGAAATTCATTAATGTAAATCAGAAAATACTTTATTGAGCTCAGAGTGTCAAAAATATCATTAATACATCACTCATTAATACAATCAAAATCTATTCTATGTACATGTTCTTTAAATATCTTTAGTTGCAAGACTTTTGTCAATGGATCTTCTATAATGAGATCAGTTCCAATATGTTTAATAGACACTTTTTATTTTTGAACCTCCTCCTTAACAATAAAATATTTCAACTCTATATGTTTTGCACCTCTTGAGTGTTTATTATTTTAGGAGAAGAATACTGTTGTAGAATTATCATAGTAAATTTTCAGCAGCTTGGTAATGGTGTCGATAATTTTAAGTCTTAAAATAAAGTTTCATAGCCATAATGCCTGGATTGTAGCTTCAAAATATGCCACAAACTCTACTTTCATAGTCGATAAAATAATGATAGATTCTTTGACACTTTTTTATGATATTATTCTTTTAGCAAACATAAAGATATAACCATACGTGGATTTTTTGCTATCAATGCATTCAGCAAAATTTGAATCCGAGTATCCTATCACATCCAAGTGGTCGCATCTTCTATACATAACCATGTAATTCCTCATTCCTTATAGGTATCTCAAGACTTTCTTTGCAACCTTTTAATGATCTCTTTCAGGATTACTTTGATACCTGCCTAACATCCCAACTGTAAAAGTGATATCTAGTCTTGTGCAAGTTTGCACATATATTAATCTATCCATAACAGAAGCATAAGGAATTGATTGCATTTTCTTTCATTCCATATCATTTTTTGGATATTGCATGAGACTGAATTTGTCCACTTTCTGTATTGGGATAATTCCAGCTGAACATTTGTTCATATTAAATCTCTCTGAAATTCTTTCGATATATTTTTTCAGACAATCATAGAATACCTTATGATCTATCACAGAATATTCCAATTTCTATCACATAGGATGCCTCTCCCATATCTTTCATTTCAAAATTCTTTGAGAGAAAATCCTTCATCTTATGCAATATACTTAAATCATTAGCAGCAAGCAAAATATCATCAATATATAAAACTAAAAATATAAACTTGCTCCCACTAATCTTTTCGTATATATACCGATCAACGGCATTTTTTTTAAAATCAAAAGATGTTATAGTATAATTAAACTTGATGTACCACTGCCTGAAAGCTTATTTTAGTCCATATATTGATCTCTTTAATTTACACACTATTTGATCTTTTTTTTTATCGAGAAACCTTCAGATTGATCTATATAAATTTTCTCCTCGAGTTCTTCATTAAGAAAGACTGTTTTTACATCCATTTGATATAACTCTAAATCATAATGAGCCATCAATGCCATAATAATTCTTAATAAATTTTTTTTTTGAGATCGATAAAAATATTTTTTTATAATCAATACCTTCTTTCTGAGTATAATTCTTGACAACAAATCTAGCTTTATATCATTCAACATTGTCATTCGAGTCGTGTTTGATCTTAAAGATCCATTTACATTCGACTCATTTAGAACCTTCTGACAATTTAACAAGATCTCATACTTTATTATCTTCTATGGATTTTAACTCATCTATCATGATATCAATCTATTTATCGAACTCAGCACTTTCTATAACTTATGAAAATAAAATCGGATCTTTATTAATTCCAATATCAAAATCTGACTCCTATAAGTATACTACATAATCATCAAAAATAGTTGATCTTCTTTTTCTTTCAGATCTTCTTAAAGATATTCTTTATGGTTTAGGTACATCAGATATTTATGAATTAGTTCCTTCATGAGATAATTCTTCATTTAAATATTGTTCATTATTAGGCACAATATTTTGTATAGGTGTGGATGAATGAATACTTATGAGTAATGAAATATCTATCCTGACTTTTTTTATTTTGATACTATTTTGTTTATCGTTCCTACTGATTTCATAATTTTTAATAAATCTTGTATTACCAATTTCAACAATTTTTGGACTATGATTTGGACAATAAAATCTATACTCTTTAGATTTCTCTGGATAACCAATAAAGTAATCATTAATCATTTGAGAATCTAATTTTCTTTCATATGGATTATAAACTTTTGCTTCCGTTGTGCAACCCCAAATATAAAGGTGCCTTAAACTAGATTTTCTTCCAGTCCATAGTTCAAAAAAAGTTTTTAAAATTGCCTTACTAGGAATCCTATTTAGTAGTTACATAGCAATTTTAAGAGCATACATCCATAATAATTTGGATAATGAGAAGTTACTTATTATACTCTTAATCATATCCATTAATATTTAATTTTGCCTTTCAGCTACACCATTTTGTTGAGGTATACCTGGCATAGTGTATTGTGCATATATACCATGCTTTTCGAGAAACTTTACAAATGGATCTGAATATTATCCTATTTTATTATGTTTTTCATAATATTCACCATCTCTATTAGATCTTATAATTTTTATCTTTTTATCTAATTGCCTTTCAACCTCATTTACAAATAGCTTAAGGGCATCCACTACTTGAGATTTTTCATGAAGTACATAGATAAAATCATAACATGAAAAATCATCAGTACTACAAAAAGAGTCTATGGTAGCGTATACTATGATAGCGATTTTTGAAATCGCTGCAATAAACTCTACGACAGCGATTAAAAAGAACTGCTGCTATAGATCGACCTATGGCAGTAGTTTAAACCGCTGTCATAGGTTAACCTATAACAGCGGTTCTTCGTAACTACTACAATAGATCCAACCTATAGCAATGGTTAATGACAATCACTGCTATAGATTGATCTATAGCAGCGGTTTTTTTTAACCGCTGTCATATTTTTTTTCTTTTTAACCACTGCTATAGATCTATAGCAGCAATTTCTAGTAACCGCTGTCATAGATCTATGGTAGTGGTTCAAAAATCACTGTCGTAGATTAGATTAAAAATCTTCAAATTTTTTTTCTTCCATGCACTCTCTCTCTTCCCTCCTCTCCATCGTCTGTGAGACTCCACCCAAGTCTTCCCCCCCGACTGGCGTCGCCCCTCATTCCCCCTGACCTGCACTGCCCCACCCTAGCAATCTTCACCCAACCCCCACCCGTCCAACCCCCGACCGTCCCACCCCCTGCGCTGCACTTTCATCCCTGGCTACCACCACCCCCTACCCTTTCCATCCCCGGCCGCCCACCCCCTACCCTCCCCAACCGTCGTCGCCCGCCCTTGCCATCCTCATCCCCGACCTCGATCGCCCGCCCCTACCCTCCCCAACCCTGGTCTCCCACCCCCGCCCTCTCCATCCCCGATCGTCGATCCTCTACCGTCCCCATCCCCGACCGCCACCGCCCCTACCCTCCCCATCCCTGGTCGCCCACCCCCTACCCTCCCCCTCCCCTGGCCTCCCCATCATGGCACCCCTCTGGGCCCTCTCTCCCTCTCTCTTCCCTCTCTTGCCCTCCGTCCTCTTTCTCTTTCTTCTCTCTCTACTCACTATCTTGCTCTTGTTTCGTAGGTTATCTCTCATGCCGTCGTCTTCCTCTAGTATCGTTGCCGACGATCTTCGAAGCTTTCAGTGTGACCCCCTCTCTATAGCCATAGATATAATTTTTATTTTAATTTTATAGTATTATTTATTAATCACTGGACTAAATCTGTCAATAGATCAGATTTGGATCAGAATATATATATTCAGATTTGGATCTAATTTTAATTACTAGTATCAGATCCGAACTTGAATACCTGATGGGTTTGTACTTGAAGTACCAGACCCAGACCCTAATGGATCATGGATATCCAGATCCAATTTTGAGATCCAAAACTAAGAAAGGGAGAGGGAGAGAGGGAGGGAGGGGTTCGGCCTCGCCGCATTGCTGGTGAGGGAGATCGAGAGAGAGGAGGGAGGGAGGGAATCCAGCCTTGTCGGCATCACTAGAGGGAGGGGTCCGGCCTTGCTGGTGAAGGAGATCGAGAGAGTGAGAGAGAGGGAGGGGTTCGGCTTCGCCATCATTGTCGACGAGGAAGATCGAGAGAGGGAGAGAGGGAGGGAGGGGGTCCAGCCTCACCACTGTCATCGACGAGGGAGATCGAGAGAGGGAGAAAGGGAGGGAGGGGGTCCGACCTCGTCGATGAGGAAGATTGAGAGAGGAAGAGAGGGATCAAGAAGGCGGGGGTTTGGCCTCACTGGCGATGGAGATTGAGTGGGAGACGGATAGTCGAAAAGATGAGGGGAGAGTAGAGACAGCCAAAAATAGGGGATGGCATACATCCAAGTCAGCTCGGATACGCAACCAAGCCGGCTCAGATCGAGATCGAGCTAGCTGGGGGAGGATCCGAGTCGGATGTCTCAAGCATGGAGCCAGCTTGGATTCTGAGCGAGCTGGCTCGATGGGTGCGAACAGAATTTGATATGTTTCTCTAAGGTTTCAACTTTAAGCTCTAAGGTGCCACCATCATCTACTTCGTTCTTCTTTTAGGTTTTTGGATTAACACTCAGGTTCGTGCAAGAGATCGGATCTACGACTGTTGCTCATCCTTAATTATTTATGAATATAATTCATGTTGTAGAATTTATTGGATAATATTTTTTGGATGTTTATATCTTGTTGCTTTTGTTTATTGCATTGCATAATGATAGACCCATCAATTGATTAGTGTACATAATCTCCGACGTCCATATAATTATATGTAATTATATGGATGAGAGAATTATGTACAATGATCAATTAATTATCTAATTTAGATAGTTTAAAAATTATAAATAATTTTATAGATAGTTGCAGTAATCAAATGGTATGCTAAGGATTAGGAATAAAATTTTAGACAGTATTTTTCTTTTGTTCTCCCTACACGGGAGAACCAAGAAAAAATGCTGTCAAAATTTCATTCGATTTCTATTGCATATCGTTTGATTACTGCAATGAACCTATAGAATTAATATAATTTCTAAATGGGATGGAACCTATCTTTATCTATTAGTTGGTGATAGGATGCATTTATTGTATGTTTGAAAATGATATTTAATGTGAGTTCTACACATGATATTTATTTCAATCCTTATTTATGATGCATTTTTATTTATAATGCATATTTGTTTATAATGCATTAGTATATAATTTAAGTTTCACACATAATTTAATTGCAGTATCATCATTTTTAAAATGGATAAGGGATGGATGAAATTTAGTAGGCTCTCATCAGAATATGAGGCTGGACTTCAAAAATTTTTTGATTTTACTATAAAAAAATTTAGAGACCATGGACAATTCAATGTCCTTGTAAAAAGTATATGGATCGACCGTAGCTATTTCGTCAAGATGTAAATGATCACCTCACTATTTATGGCTTTAAAGTTAGTTATGAAATTTATTGAAACCAACATGGTGGAGGCAGACCATAAGGAGGAGATCAACATGATGGAGGAGTGGAACAAATAGTTCGTAATATTTTTTCATTTGTTAGCCACAATGATGGTGCATCTACGTCCATGCCTGATCCTGTGGTTGGTCGAATGATAAATAGTGAGGATGTAGAGAAGGTCCGCAAGTTGATGGAGGATGCTAATATTTCGTTGCATCCTGGATGTGAAAAGATGGCGAAAGTGGAGTTCTTAATCCAGTTGGATCATACAAAATGCTCTAATAGGTTCAGTAATGTTGACGCAAAATCTAGTCATCGTTGGATTAGTTGGAGCGGTGGTGGACGAGGTCGCCATCGGGGACCTGCAAAAAAAAGTTTCGTCCGAAGCCGGTGGGGAGTGGCTTTGGCAGGACCCTTCGATGATCAAGTCAGCTCCGGTCAATAGGAATGGAGTGCTCGAGGATGAGTTTCGCTGAGCTTAGAGAAGGAGAGGAGAGCTTAGAGATCAGAGAGATTAGAGATTAGCGTATTGGAGGGTCCTTTATAGGCGGAGCTTAATTGATGGTGGCGATCATATCGTCTGGTAGCGAGCCATTGGGGCCGCATGAAATTCGATATGGAGAGGAAGGCATCGTCAGGTGGATAGTGACAGCCATACTGATAGGTCATGGGCCGCATGGGGCTGATTACGGAGAGAATGGTGTCGCTAGTAGTGGCGGCCATATCGTCCGGTCTTGTCGTCTGTTGCAACTTGATGGCGATAGTTCGTCCAGAGAAGTTTCGACTTGTAGGAGAGTTCAGCTGAAGGGAAAGCTCGAGAGAAGCTCGGCCGTAGAGGAGTTCGGAGGAGCTCGATTGACTGAAGGGACGGTCGCTTAAGGAGTTCGACCGAGGGACGACCACTGAGGAGTTCGGGCGCTGGGGGATTCCATTAAAGCCTGGCCACTTGGAGTTCAAGGAGCTCAACTGCTAAGCAATTCGACCGACTGAACGGGTTCGAAGGAGCTCGGACGTTGGGAGTTCGAAGAGCTTGACTGCTAAGCAGTTCGGTCGGCTGAACGGATTCTAAGGAGCTCAGCCATTGGGGGTTCGGCTAAAGCCCGATTGCTGAGAGTCCAAGGAGCTCGACCGCTAAGTAGTTCGGCCGACTGCAGGAGTTCAGCTAAGATCCATCCATTGAAGCTCTTCCATGGCTATTGGTTGCATTAGGCAGAGCATTAAATTTGACTTCGGCAGGAGCGGGATTTATCCCCAACAATAGTCCCCCCTACTCCCGAGCTCAAAATTTGAGGGAAGGAAGTGTAGAAAAGATGACTGCCGAAGTCCTCTTTTGGGCTTCATGCTGGTTCAGATTGAAGCTCGGAAAGGAGATTTCATCTCCAGCCAAAGTTGATGTCGAAGTTGAGGCCCGAGAGAGATCTCATCTCCAACCGAGGTTGAGGTAGGCCTCATTCACTGCGATCAAGGTCGGAGGTTGATGCGGACGCTCGGAGGAGATCTTATCTCATGCAGTCAAGCTTAATACAGTCGCTCGGGAGAGATCTGATCTCAGGATGAGGTTGTCTCCGATCTTATCTCTGGTCGAGGTTGTCTCGGAAGAAATCTTATCTCTGACCGAGGTTGGCTCGGTCTCCTATGGTCGGGGTTGATGCGGGCGCTCAGGAGAGATCCGATCTCTGGCCGAGGTTGGCTTAATCGATCGGGAGAGATCTTATTTCTAGCCGAGGTTGGCTCAATCTCCTATGGCCGGGGTTGATGCAGGCACTCGGAGGAGATCCGATCTATAGCCGAGGTTGTCCATGGTCGCTCGGAAGAGATCTTATCTCTAGCCAAGATTGACTCGGTCGCTCGGAAGAGATCTTATCTCTAGCCAAGGTTGATACCCATGGTTAGGATGAGGTTATCAACAGTCGCTCGGAGAGATCTTATCTCTAGCCGAGGTTGGCAACGGTCGCTCGGGAGAGATCTTATCTCTAGTCGAGATTGATTCTGTCACTCGAAAGAGATCTTATCTCTAGCTGAGATTGTTGCTCGCATTAGGATGAGGTTCTCCTCCTATTCCTAACGGACCGTGGGGGCACATAAGGGCCATTGTCAGGACCTCTCCCTTCATCTCGTCTTTTGTGAACGAGGCCTTCACTTGGAAGAGATCTCATCTCTGGCCGAGGTTGTTGCTTGCGTTAGGATGAGGTTCTCCTCCTGTTCCTAATGGGCCATGGGGGCACATAAGGGCCATTGTCAGGGCCTTTCCCCCCATCTCGTCCTTTATGAACGAGGCTTTCGCTTGGGAGAGATCTTATCTCTAATCGAGGTTGTCAACGGTCGCTCAGAAGAGATCTTATCTCTAGCCGAGGTTGATGCTCGCATTAGGATGAGGTTCTCCTCCTATTTCTAACGGACTGTGGGGGCACATAAGGGCCGCTGTCAGGGCCTCTTCCTCCTATCTCGTCCTTTATGAACGAGGCCTTCGGTTGAGTCAGTCGCTCGAGAGAGATCTTATCTCTAGCCGAGGTTGTCAACGATCGCTCGGAAAGAGATCTTATCTCTGCAGAGGTTATCAACGATCGCTCGGGAGAGATCTTATCTCTAGTCAAGATTGATGCTCGCATTAGAACGAGGTTCTCCTCCTATTTCTAATGGGCTGTGGGGGCACATAAGGACCGCTGTCAGAGCCTCTCCCTCCATCTCGTCCTTTATGAATGAGGCCTTCGATTGACTCGGTCGCTTGAAGAGATCTTATCTCTAGCCGAGGTTGTCAACGGTCGCTTGAAAGAGATCTTATCTCTAGCCGAGGTTGTCAACGGTCGCTTGGGAGAGATCTTATCTCTAGCCGAAGTTGATGCTCGCATTAGGACGAGGTTCTCCTCCTATTTCTAACGGACTGTGGGGGCACATAAGGGCCACTGTCAGGTCTCTCCCTCCATCTCGTCTTTTGTGAATGAGACCTTTGGTTGACTCGATCGCTTGGAAGAGATCTTATCTCTAGTCGAGGTTGTCAACGGTCGCTCGGAAGAGATCTTATCTCTAGTCGAGGTTGTCAACGATCGCTCGGGAGAGATCTTATCTCTAGTCGAAGTTGATGCTCGCGTTAGGATGAGGTTCTCCTCCTATTTCTAATGGACTGTGGGGGCACATAAGGGCCGCTGTCAGGGCCTCTCTCTCCATCTCATCCTTTATGAACGAGACCTTCGGTTGACTCGATCGCTCATAAGAGATCTTATCTCTAGCCGAGATTGTCAATGGTCGCTCGGGAGAGATCTTATCTCTAGCCGAGGTTGTCAACGGTCGCTCTGGAGATATCTTATCTCTAGTCGAGGTTGATGCTCGCATTAGGACGAGGTTCTCCTCCTATTTCCAATGGACCGTGGGGGCACATAAGGGCCGTTGTTAGGACCTCTCCCCCATCTCGTCCTTTGTGAACGAGGACCTTCGCTCAGGAGAGATTTTATCTCTAGCCGAGGTTGTTGCTCGCGTTAGGATGAGGTTCTCCTCCTATTCCTAACGGGCCATGGGGGCATATAAGGGCCGTTGTCAGGGCCTCTCCCTCCATCTCGTCTTTTGTGAACGAGGCCTTCGCTCGAAAGAGATCTTATCTCTAGCTGAGGTTATTGCTCGCATTAGGATGAGGTTCTCCTCCTGTTCCTAATGCGGCAATTATTGACTGCTTCTTTCCTGTCATCGCATAGTTTTCGCATCTAGAAATAATATTATTGGAAGGAAAGAATTTTACCAAAGAAAAGTTACGGACAGCACATCCCCATTTCAGGATCGTGAGGGCATTGTTCCTCTAAGTTCCCTCGGGTAGTAAGTCCCATCCAGATGACCTCCTCTATCTCATGCTGGCCTCTCAATTTGGAGCATGCTTCTCTTGACTTTGACGTTGGAAGGTGATGAATTATTGATGTACCAAGCTCCTCCTAGGGGTGATGTTGATGACGCCCCGAGGCGGCCGACCTTCTTGTCATTTCTGGCTATGGCAGCGACCTTGGCTAATCTTCTCCTGCTTCAGACCGGCATCGAAGGAATTTACCCAACCGCCCCTTTCTGACGAGCTCCTCAATTTCGTCTCAGAGCTGCATGCATTCCTCAGTGTCGTGGCCATGATTGCGATAGTAGAGGCAGTACTTGCTTTCGATTGTGCTTGTTTGGAGGAGATCGCAATCCTTCTGATCTTGGCAGCTGGTGAGAATTTGAGTTCGAAGAGCGTTGAGGGGGGGCGTGATCATGGGACCTTTCGAGAGAAGGGCTTCTTCATGCCCTTTTGTTGGGGCTTCCTCGGTGGTGAGCTCAAAAAGTTCAGGCCTTGCTTGCACTGGGGAGATCATGGATGCGGCCGAACTTCATTCCGTCTCCTTCTGAAACCTGTGGAAGAACTTCATGCCCCTTTGTCGGGGCTTCCTTGGAGTCATACTCGAGAGGAAGTTTGGCCTCGCTTGCCGTGGAGTGGTCGTGAGCGCGGCCTAACTTCATCTCACCTCCTGTGAAATCTTTGTAGGGGGCTTCCTTGGTGACATGCTCGAGCGGGAGTTCGACCTCACTTGCGTCGAGCTTCATTTCATGCCCCTTTGTCGGAGCTTCCTCGATGATGAGCTTCGAGGGGGAGCTCGGCTTTTCTTGCGCCGTCGAACTTCATTCCACTTCAGAGGGAGAACTTCTACTCTTCGTTTCTCCTTCCTTAGGGCGATTGGTATACCCGAATGCTCTTCCTTAAAGTCAGTTCCTCACATCCTCATGGTGGATTTGCTGGCAAAGTTTCCGCCAGAGGTTGTTGCATGGCCTGCATCATCTCGATGGAGCCACGAACCCGACCAGCAGGTTGAACTGCTCCACGTCGGTGGCTTCGGATGGAGCCTGCTGCCGGGGCTGAAGCAGGAACAGACGGATCTGAACAAGATTGGGCCACGGAGGCCGCTGAGCGCCAAGTTGAAGCTCTCTTGGAAGGCATTTTCTCTTCGGGAGAGAAAAGAGATATCTCTAGAGAGGGAAGAGAAAAATCATAGCCGAGCACTCCTTTAAGAATAAGGAAACCTCGGAGGTTCATGCCCTTCCTCTAGCGCCAATCTGTTGACACAGAATCTGGTCATCATCGAAATTAGCTGGAGCGGTGGTGGACGAGGTCGCCGTCGGGGACCTGCAAAACAAAGTCCCATCTGGAGCCGATGGGGGGTGGCTCCGGTAGGACCCTCCGACGATCAAGTCAGCTCCGATCAATAGGAATGGAGTGCTCGGGGATGAGTTCCGCTAAGCTTAGAGAAGGAGAGGAGAGCTTAGAGATCAGAGAGATTAGAGATTAGCATATCTGAAGGGTCCTTTATAGGCGGAGCTTAATTGATGGTGGCGGTCATACTATCTGGTAGCGAGCCATTGGGGCCGCATGGAGTTCGATACGGAGAGGAAGGCATTGTCGGATGGATAGTGACAGCCATACTGGCAGGTCATGGGCTGCATGGGGCTAGTTATGGAGAGAATGGTGTCGCCAGTAGTGGCGGCCATATCGTCCGATCTTGTCATCTGTTGCAGACTGATGGCGACAGTTCGTCCAGAGGAGTTTGGACTTGTAGGAGAGTTTGGCTGAAGGAAAAGCTTAGGAGGAGCTCGACCGTAGAGGAGTTTGAAGGAGCTCGGCCGGCTGAAGGGATGGTCGCTTGAGGAGTTTGGCCGAGGGACGACCGCTGAGGAGTTCGGGCGCTGGGAGATTTCGTTAAAGTCCGACCGCTTGGAGTTTAAGGAGCTCGGCCGCTAAGCAGTTCGGCCGGCTGAATGGGTTCGAAGGAGCTCGAATGCTGGGAGTTCGAAGAGCTTGGCCGCTAAGCAGTTCGGCCGACTGAATGGGTTCTAAGGAGCTCGATCGCTGGGGGTTCGGCCAAAGCCTGGCTGTTGGGAGTCTAAGGAGCTCGACCGCTAAGTAGTTCGGCCGACTACAGGAGTTCGGCTAAGATCCATTCATTGAAGCTCTTTCGCGGCTACTGGTTGCATTAGGTAGAGCATTGAACTTGACTTCGACAGGGGCGGGGTTTATCCCCAATAAGTAATAATGGAGTGAATTGCATATTAGAGCTTTTGGGAGATATTTTTTCAGATGATGTACAAATTTCAAAGAATAATTATGAGGCACTAAAGATTATTGAACAGCTGGGCTTTGTTTACACCAAGATATATGCATGTCCCAATGATTGCATGCTCTATTGGGAGGGGGATGTCAACCAAAATGAGTGCATGAGGTGCGGTGTGTCAAGATGGAAATAGAATAAAGATAGCACATCGACTCGTGTACCTTAAAAGTTGATGTGGCACTTTTCTTTAATTTTGAAACTACAAAAGTTGTTTATATCGACAAAGACATCGAAGGACATGAGATGGTATGAAAAAGATCGAACAAAAGATGATGCATTAAGGCATCCAACCGATGGAGAGGCATGGCAGAAGTTTAATGAATTACATCCTGACTTCGCACATGAAATACGTAATGTAAGGTTGGGCTTGTTGTGCAATGGTTTCAATCCATTCAAGCATATGAATACCGTCCATAGTGCATTGCCAGTATTTATTTATGTTTACAACCTTGTACCGTGGATGTGTATGAAAAAATCCTTTGCTTTCATGATAGTGCTTATCCCTAGATCGATGGAGGTAGGTAATGGCATTAATGTTTATTTGCAGCCTCTTATTGCCAAGCTAAAATAGTTATGGAGCATTCAAGGTGTTCCAACTTTTGATGCTTTACTGAATGAGTCATTTTCCATGCGCATAGTACTTTTGTGGATAATAAATGACTTTTCAGCCTATGCCCTAATATCGAGTTAGAGCACCAAAGGTGAGCTAGCATGCCCAATTTGTGAAAAAAATATCTAATCTAGAAGGTTGATACATCAGAGAAGCTTTAGCTCGAAATTATCCATACAGAAGGGATGCACGCTCCTTCGATGGCACTATTGAACAAGGTGAGACGTCTAGCCGGATGTCTAAAAGTGATGTACTTAGAAAGTTGGATGGTCTCAGTATTGAATTTGAAAAAGATGATCTGATTGGTAGTAAAAAGAGGAAGCATCGATCAAAAAAAGATAACACACACTTTAATTGAAGGAAAAAGAGAATCTTCTTTGACTTGCCATATTGGAAGACAAACTTATTGCGCCACTGCTTAGATGTAATGCATATTGAAAAGAATGTATGCGAGCTTCTTTTGACAATAATCTTAAATATCAAAGATAAGACTAAGGATGACTTAAATTCTCAATTTGACTTGAAAGAATGGGGTATTAGGAGATCACTCCATCCAGAGTCAGCAGGGGGAGAACAGTGGAGGCTCCCTCATGCATGCTATGTTATGAATGCCTCCGAATGGTCCATATTTCTTCGTATGTTGGAGAACATAAATATCCTTGATGGATATTCAAGCAATATATCAAAGCGTGTGAATAGTAAGAATGTCAAACTTGGAGGATTGAAGACTCATGATTATCATGTGCTGATGTAGGAATTGATCATAATAGCTATTCGCCGCATGTTACCAAAAAATGTCAGATTGACTGTTATTCATTTTTGCAACTTTTATAAAAATATTTGTGCAAAGAGGTTGCTTAAAAAAGACATGAAAAAAATGAAGGCAATGGCGGTGACTATATTATGTGATCTAGAGAAGATATTTTCACCATCATTTTTCATTGTTATGATGTATCTCACCATGCACCTTGCAGAAAAAGTTACACTTGGAGGCTCAGTGTTCTACTGATGGATGTATCCTACTGAGTGGAATATTCAAACTCTAAAATCTTATGTAAGAAATATGAATCACCCGGAGGGATCCATAGTAGAAGGTTATTTTGATCAAGAGTGTATGAATTTTTATACCATGTACTTAAACAAGCTTGAGACACGTCATAATCGACCAATGAGGAATCAGGATGATCAATATGAGCCAATTGAACCTGTATTTGAGTCCATTCCATAGCCAGATGGATTTTCCACTTCATACCACCTCACTGATTTAAGCTTTGAGGAAAGGAATAAGGCACACCGCTATGTGCTCTTCAACTGTGATATAATTAAGCCATACATAAGATGAGTCACTCAGCTTTATTTATTTCATAATAATTAAAAAAAATACTTAATTATATCTAAATTTATTTTTTATGCATGCAGCAAATATAAGAAGATCATAAGAGTAAAATATGGCACTCTAAGTATGCGGGAGAAAAAGAAAATGCACAACAAAGAATTTCTTAAATCGTTCAAAGATCATGTAAGCAATTATAAATTCTTATCTTGTACAACTTATTTGAACATGTTTACTAATTAGGTGTCATCTTCTTAATTAGGTATGGAGATTGCCGCTCAGTGATGTGAGCCTTGAAGTACGTGCTCTTTCAATGGACCCTAATCGTACCCTACATGAGTACAAATAGCTCGTCATTAATGGCTATAGGTTTAATATTCACAGCAGGTTCGTAAATATGGCAACATAAAATAGTGGCATCATGTTGAGTGCCACCACTGGGTGTAATGCTAGCTCAAGGGATTCACAATCTCATATGAAGAATTTGAACTATTATGGCATGGTAATGAAGATAGTCATCTTGGACTATTATTCTAAAGAGAGGATTGTGTTGATGAAGTGCGATTGGTTTGACACCTTATCACAGTCTGGGATGAAGATTGATGAGTGTGATTTTACTCTCGTTAACATGCAATGCCATCTCCGCACTAAAGAACCATATATACTTGCCTCCGAAGCTAGTCAAGTCTTCTACGTTAGTGATCTCTTGGAGCCTCAATGGGATGTTATTGTGAAGATCGTGCCTAGGCATATTTTTGATGACACTAAAGTTGATGACGATGTTGGACCATGCATGTAGAGTACTCCTCTGGGACAAAACTTATCTGATACTATCGAGGTCCCAAACATATTGGTTAGGAGCGATAGTGATGTCCATATTGTAGATGCCACGAAGCGATGACTTCAACATTCTGGTATAAATTATTAAAGTCTATTTATTGATGTGTTACTAATATTATTATTCAACATATTATATTGGTTAATATTTATTAACATTGTAGGTCATGATGGCACCGAAATGCTATCTAATTTTTACCCTGCCCCTCAGCAGATTATGCGGAGTTCGGCATCTGAGGAGCAGTCGGAGCATACTCCATCTACCTCCGCATTGGCTGCTCATGGATCTCCACCATTGGCATCTACTCTACTGGCATCTGAGCCTCTACCATCACCCACATCTCCGACACATGCTACTCCATCGATATCTAATTGTATGTTTTTATTATATTATTTATTTATTTATTATATAGTATTTATACACATATATTTGCATAACATATTTTCATTGCAGGTGCATCATCGAGCCAGACATTTTGCGGTCCCACATGTATGATGCATATATGGAACTGTCAACATCAGGTGATGGTGCAATATGATGCAGAGGGAAGGCCAGTAGGAGAGACCACATGGGAGATGCATTCCTTTTTTAGAGTGCTTGTAAGGCGGTCAGATATTATTCCCATAGAGCCCAAAGACTGACGATTGATGGATGCTGCTATCAGAGATCGGGTGTGGGAGGAGATATGGGTAAGTGCATCTTAATTATATTTATGCATTTTACATGTTTACACTATGTTTGATTAGAATAATTTTATAATTAATTTTTGATAACTTTATGTAGAGGAGGTACGACTTTCTTGATCACGAGAGGGCTCAAGATGCCCAACTAAAGAAGATCGGAGAGTTGTACCAGTGCTATAAGATCAAGCTCCATAGAAAATGGCTCAAGCACCAATGAGATACTCCGGAGGAGCTGGTTCCTTGAATACAGGACTATCCTTCCAGTCAGTGGGAGAGGATGGTTACACATTAAAGAAGTCAGGAGTTTGAGATAAAATTACTAACTTTTAAATTTTCAATACACTTAAAGTTATATTTAAATATTTTTTAAATATTTATTATTTATTTGAATACTTGTTAGGCTACCTTCCTTCAGAATCGGATAGCTCAGGAGTATACGCACACTCTCGACCGTGAGTCTATGGTCAGTCATATGTATAGAGAGGTAATGAATTCTAAATTTTATTAGATAAATTAAACTAATATTTTTTTTATTTTTTTGATAAACTGATCCATTATTTTAGCTGATGAGAGATGGAGTGATGCCCAGCTGTAGCGAGATCTTCCGATCCAACCGTACGGACAAGAAGAGCAGACCGATGAACACCGTGATTAGGTAAATTTTTGTAAGTATTAAATATATTAATATATATGATTAGTATTATAGTATTTCTTATAAAATTTTATTTGAATTTATAATTACAGGATCAGTTGGATGCGCTCGCAAACAAGGGCTCGGATATCTCTGGCCCCCATGACCATCTGTCTTAGGTCTTGGGGTCTGAACACTCTAGAAGGATCCGATGCAGGCCCGAACATACGCCGACCAGCTATTAGTCTGAGGCGAGCATCTCTTCACAGGCTTTCGATGTCATTAGTCAGGAGGAGCTTGAGGAGGTATTGGCACGGACAGATCATGCTGCAACACGAACAGATCGGGCTGAGGAGTGTGCATCTCATCTGGAGGACTTCATGAGAGACATGGTGTCGACGCTCAGCACGCATTTTGGAGGTGCCTTCATAGGCTTTGAGGATATGTTGGCCCATGTTCTAGCTCCAGATCCTTCAGCTTCAGCTCCAACTCCAGCTTCAGCTCCAGCTCCATCTCCCGGTGACAATGACGATGTAGATTTAGAGGACTTTTGATGTATTTTTTTTAAAAAAAATAGTATAATAAATTTTATTCAATAATAAAATTTTAGCATTTCAGAAATATTTTTATGTTTATAATATTTTTTTATATTATAAATTTCTATATTTATTAGATAAAATATATAAAAAAATTAAAAATTATATATTTTTTAATTATTTAAAAGATACGATAGTGATTTTATAATCGTTGGCGTAGACGTGCCAACCGCTACCATAGGCCTGTGTCAATCACTGCCATAGAACTATAGCAGCGGTTACGTAACCACTGCCATAGGTCAAGATATGGTAGTGGTTACATAACCACTGCCATAGGTCAAGATATGGCAGCAGTTCAAAAACTGCTACAATAGACAGTCTATGCCATCGATTTTCATAACCACTGCAATAACTGCTGTCATAGACCTACGGTGATGGCTGCAGTGGCAGTAGTTATATAACCGCTGTCATAGCCTATAGTAATAATTTTTTGGGCTACTGCAGTAGTTTGTAACTGTTGTCGTAGCCCTGTTCTGTAGTAGTGCATCGATAAAAGTGATAAAATACTTATCTCCAAAGAAGGATGGAACATCAAAAGATCCACATATATCAGTGTGTATAATTTCAAGAAGTTGACTGCTTTTTGTGATGCCTTTCTTATTATGTTTAGTTTTCTTTCCCTTAATGCAATCTATACATATACCAAGATCAGTAAAATCTAGATTTTGAAGAATCTCATTCTTTACTAGTCTTTCTAATCTTTTTTTGGATATGTGATCCAAACGTTTATGCGACAAGTAAACAAAATTCTCATTTAAAATACTATACTTAATACCATAATTATAATGCATAGTAAGAAGGGATTCAATAAAAAGATTGTCAAGTTTTAATTTATATAAACTATTAATAAGTACTCCAGAATCAATAAATAAAGTATTCTTATATAAACTAAAACAAGCATGTCCAAACCTAAAATTAAATCCAAAAATATCAAGTTTTGAAAGAGAAACTAAGTTCGTAGAAATTGAAGGTATATAAGCTATCTGTAATATATCTAAATGATAGCCAGTATTCAAGATCAAACGATAAGTGCCTATGCCTTTAATTGGAACCTTCATACGATTTCCGTGAACATAAATCTTTAGTTGGATTTGTGGTTTAGATCGAAAGAAATCTCTGCATCAAATTAGAAATATGAGGGATAGCACCAGAATCAAACCATCAAGTATTATTAAAAACTTCGGTTAAGTTTGATTCAAAACATACCAAGGTATTAGATTTATCTTTTTTTTCGATCCAAGCCTTACATTTCAAGCAGTCTTTTTGATAGTATTCACCTTTCTTATAGAAATGACACTTATCCAGTTTTTATTCCTTCTTATTAGCCTGAAGAACTTTAGCATGCATTTTCTTTTTCTTCTTGAATTTGTTGGCTTTTTTCTTGTATATTTTATTAATTTTTTTATTCATGAAGTTAATGCAATGACTATCTTGTTTCGTTTCCTCCTGAATAAGTATACTGGATCATTCACTAACATCCCATTTATCCTTAAAAGTATTATAATTAATGTAAAAAGATCCATACTCAGAAGATAGAAAATTCAAAATGAATTCCACTAAGGAGTCATCACAATCATCCCCAAAGATTTTAACCTTGTTGCAATATTAGTCATCCCTATAATATGGTTTTGCATACTTCCGTGACCCATCAAACTTCATGATTATAAATTCTACCATTAGTGTACCAATGCGAGTGACTAATCTGTAGAGCAAAAATATTCTTTTAAAAGCTTTAAATATTCTTTTGCATTTTTTGTTTATGAAATAGTGCTCTTAATATTATTGACAGTAGTCATTCGCATGAACATAAAGCTTAATCTGTTAGAACGTTCATATGCTTTATGACGTAACTTCTCTTCCTCACTATTGAAATTCATAAGAACATTAGATTTATTTTTCAATAATGCTAAGTCAAGATCTAAAACATTTAAGTGAAAATTGACTTGTTCACTCTATTCAGAAAAGTTCAAATCATTAAATATGGTAACAGATGAAGCATGCGAATGAAGAAAAACAACTACAAAAATAATACATAAATACTCAAATTAAAATAATTTTGTTATGGATTCAGATAATTAATAATAAAAGTATGTTATATTTCTCCTTTGAATAGATATTACAACATACTATCATAATTTAATGCTATTAATAATTCTTTAATAGACAATTAAACATTTTCAACCAAACATATCCGTTATCTTTGGATATATAAATATATTTGATCAAAGAATATTAATTTATCTCTGTTACGCTCACTATTCATGAAATAATTGATTCACTTTGGATAAATTCTAAAGTTTCAATGAATTATGAATATCGATTTATCCACTGAACTGAACGTTTCATTAATAGACATTTAATCATGAATAAATGATCAGATTATACATGTTAAAATTCTTTTAAATATTCTGGTTTGGCCCACTTTGATGACTAACAGACTATAAACTTAAAAACATGCATATAAAATAAAATTTCATCAATAATCAATATTTAATCCTAGGATCTTCATTAAATAATGGTTTAAAATAAGTTTAATAGATTATTAAAAAATAAAACAATCATTTAGGGACTGAAAAGACATTTTCGAGAATTGTTCTAAAATTTCAAAAATGTTAGGACTAATTTGCAAAAGGATCCTGTAATGGAATCCTTTTATAATTTAAACTTCATTGAGGGTTTAATTGCAAAAGAACCTGAACCCAATTTAAACAGACTTCGGTTTTGGCTTGACTTAACCAATTTAAGAATTAACAGGTTTATACTTAATGGATCGGATCGAAACCCGAACCCGAAACCCGAAAACCCAATAGCCCATCAGGGCTACATCCTCTCCCCTATAACATGAGGAGGGGTTTTCCACGCCCAAAGGCGGCCGACCGGCCGCCCAAAAACCTTCGCGGCCGCCAGCCGCCGCCCCGAGCGACGCCCTGCGCGGCGTCCTCCGCAGCGCCATCTTGCACGGCGACCGGCCATGCCGCCGCCCTGTCCGGTGACCTCCTTTGCCGCCGCCGCCATCCTCCTTCCTCCCTATATTCCCGATCTCATCCGTGGTGATCGGAAAGTCCCATAGCCGGCCGACAAAAACCTTCGGTGGATCACCGACCCTTCTCGGTTTCTAGCGGCCTTCTCCACGTCATGAAACAGCAGGCGGCCGAACGGCCGCCGCCGCGCCGACTTCAAAAGGCAGCCGCGGCCATGTTTTGGCCTGCCGCCGGCACGGCAGCAACCACGGCTGCTGCCGGTTGAACGGGGCACACGGGTCGGCCGATGCGGCCGGCCCCAAAAACCCATCATATTTTTCCGTTTTCTTTGTTTTTTTTTTTTTTTTTTGGTTTGTTTCCAGAGAATGCTTTGCCGGCAAACAGGGATTCGGCCATCCTTATGCTGATCGATCGAAGTCCGATCATCGCGATCGAAGTCCGATCATCCTTGATTCAGATGAGATTCGGCAAATCCAACATAAAATTTTATTTATTTATTTATTTCATTATAAAATTTTAATTTTAAAATTTTAAAATAAATAAATAAATTTTTTATTTCATAAAAATTATGAAAAATATGTAAACATAAAACTTAATCAACAACGTCACGAAAAATCAAGATCATAAAAGTGAGTTCATAATTTTTATAAAATATATAAAAAATTTGATGCAAAAAAGATCCGATTTCTTTTCCTTCTATATGTTATGGTGAAATTTTTATATCATATTTATGGATAGGGATAAAATCTTTATTTACTCATCAAGTAATTAGATGATAGATAAATTTTGATTTGAATTCAAATATCGAGTAAGGTTTAAAATCTATTTGAATTCAGATCGACCATTATTCAAATTCAAATGATAAAATTTATAATAAATTAATTTTTTAATTAAATTTATTTTAATATTTTATTTATTTGTAAAAAATTATTCATTTTTCTTCATTATTTTTTTATTTTTTTGCTAATTTTAGATTTTGTTTTTATTTACTTATTGCTTAGCATCAAATTTTGTACAGACTAATCGTGGTTCCGTGACATTTAGATGCTTATAGCCCTCCAAGTTGAGAGCCAGATCCCACATGCGCTGCATTATGATTTTCTACAGCCATTGCAACGGAATTGCATTTTAATTGAGGACATAATTTTACAGATTAAATATCGTATTTTCACTTTGATGATTTCCTAGCCAAACAATAGTTCAAATTAATATTGATTTAAACTCGACTCCAAGAAGATTAGCTCCAAGTGTTTAGTCTCACATCCCATTCTTGGACTCCACGGCCTATGCACAGATCATCTAGCATTGAGGGACCGCACCCACCTTCGGAACTGCGTTAATTTGCCTCCCAAAGTGATACTTAAAGCCAAGTCATGATGGACGCAGACCCCCCCGGTACTTGCCTCCGTGTCCAACATGCATGAAAAATTTTGCAAGGGCATTGTTATCTACTGAATAAGAGTAAGCGTGCTTCCTCTACCAACCGTACTCTCCAAGTTTTTTTAAATATAAAAGTTCTGATAGAAATTCAAAAGAAAGATAGCTGTCTTTTTTTATATATAAAGAAAAAAAAATTTAGATTAATGCTAAAATTATATTTCAGACTCTTATCCTATATTTGGTTGGGATCATGGAAGGAAGAATGGATGAGATTGAAAGGATGGATGTCCTTCATCTATTGTTTGGTTCAAAAAATTGCTTGAAGGATGAATGAAAAAGTAGAATTTTTTATCTATCTTGGCCTACTAATTTGCATCCTCCTAAATTGAAAGAATGCAAGGAAAGATGGATAGAGCATTGATGGATGAATTTTTGCATTGATAAAATTATCTTTTATTAATTTTTTTGACAATACTATAATATTTTTTTATTTTTTATTCATATTATTTTTATATATACTATTGATCATATACTATTAAATTTTATTACTAATTATTTAAATTTTAATACATAATTTTGATAATTATAATTAAATAACTAAAATTATCTTCAATTTTTAATTTTTATTTACTATTTTTAATTAATTATTTATATAGTATTAATTAATTATTAAATTAAATTATAAATTAGCTAGTTATTTATATAATTAATTCATTAATAATTTAATTATAAAATTATTTATTAAATTAAACTAAACTAAAATTAAATATTTATATAATTTTTTATATAATTATAGATAATAATAATTATAAGTTTATATATTATTTATTTATTTAGTATAAATTAGTATAATAAATTGATAATAATAATATTTTTTTAAATAATAGTTTAATAAAAATATTATATAAATATCATTCTTTCTTTCTTTCATTCCTCCTATACCAAATAAAGAAGAAAATTATTTTTATCCATCTTTTCATCTTTAACCAAATATATGAAAGCATGGATGGATCATCATCCATCCTTTCTCCCATCCATTCTTCCTTTTTCATCCATCCTTTCTTCGATCCATTCTTCATACCAAACAGAATATTATTAAATATAAAATTAATATTTGGACCTATAGAGCAAAACTAGGATAAAATAATATGGGATACATCTAAAATCCTAGCTATTGCTATATTGAGTTTTACAAAAATACTTCGTTTTGCCTTTTATGTGAGAAATTATTGCATGCACTATATGCTGGTACATACTGCCAATTGAATTCCATTCATCCCATGCTCATCTTAATGATTAGCCCACACCAAAACACTACGGCAGTTGATAGTATGCAACATTTTGGCCATTCATATATGCACGTAAAGTATGTTAGTCCCATAAGTTGATTTGGCAACTCCATAATTAATCATCTGGTCACTTGTATAAGCAAACCTTGGAGCCACACCACTCTCCTTTTGCTACATATGAAGAGTATTTTGGTGTATATATTAACAGGAGCCATATAGCATTACTCATTTTTAACTTGCTGATGTTTCGAAGCTATAACATTTCTTTTTTTTTTTTTAATAATTTTAAGGCATATCTAAGAAAAGGTTTTAACATTTAGCCCATTCTTTAATAATTGGTTAACTTATCAACTTATCTATATTCTTATATTTTTCAAAATAGATTGTTACTTTTCTATGGATAGCATTTATCTATATAACAAAGAAAAATTTTATCCATCTAAGAGGTTGCTAAAATATTTTCCATCAATAGCAAAATAAATATTTAATTTTATTTTTAAAATATTTTATTTTTATTTTTAATGTCTTGACCATTCAATATCCAATAATTCAGTTGTCCACTTCCTTCAACTCTAAAAAGCATAAAGATATTATAAAAATATAAATAAATTTTAATAATTTATTCAAAAAATAGTAATATAAAAAAATAGATAACATATTTTAAAACTATTTTTTATATTAAAAAATATAAATAAATTATTTTTTTATTTAAATATTATTTAAAAAATATTTATTTAGAAAAATATAAAATTTTAGGTAAATCTTTTGCCCATAAAGAATGGCTATAAAGAACGGACCCACGGAAAAAAAAAAGGGTCAAAGTGGTGCAATTAAATATTGGTTGGATAATTGGATTCTAGGGACTTCCTAAAGCAAATCTTTTAGGTGATCCAAAAGACCTCGCTAGAAAAAAGAGTGAGTACCTTAGAAAAATACAATACAAAAGTGTCATGATATCGGTCTCTTTCCATCGGCCTCCAAACCCTAGCAATGAAACTGACAAGAAAACACCACCCTCACCTTTGTGTACATGTGTTTGAGAGGGAGAGAGAGAGAGAGAGAGAGAAAGTAGAGGGGGGAGAGAGAGAGAGAGACAGAGAAAGAGAACCAGACTAACAACTTTTGAGGGTGTTTTTATAACAAAACTTATAAAGGTGTTATTGACAATTTGTTATCTAGAATCCATTAAGAAAAGTGAAATATGAGTACCCAACATCAAGCGGCAGAACTCCCATTAGATTGTGGTCCTCACGATACTCCAAGCCAAAGGCAAATGGAACAAAGAATAATAGGGGAAGGGGGACAAAAGCGGGAAGCTGAAGAGGATAACAGCCAAACCGTGTGCTAGAATTTGATCGCTTCTCTGCCTTTCTAACACGTCAATCTTATCCATCACTTGTTAAACGTAAACGATAGAACAATAGAACGTGTTTGCTTGGAGAATTTTGCTTCTGCTAAACTATTTGTTCTTTTCCTTTCTTTTTGTGTTTGTTTTCATATTAACGATCGAGCTCCTATATCGCACGTCATGCATGTGTGATGGCTGCAATTTTATAACTAGCTATGTAGATTGGACTTGTATCGAGAGTCTCGTGCTTTAAGATAGACCATAGTTTCTTTTTCTCAGATCACATGAGATACCATTCAAAGTTTGCTTAACCTAAAGAAGACAGTCACCATTCATCCTAAAAAGTAGGATCATTGGAGATTTTTTTTTTTTTTGGTAATATATCATTGGAGGTTATTGCAATGCAATATTCATGATCTAAAAGCTTGCAGAGTTCTCACCATGAATTGGAAGAACTTTTCATGATCTCTTGATGTTTATAAGATCTGCTTAGAATATAAAAATCAAAGGAGCGCAAAACACACTGCCTATGTTATCGTCGTATGCTACTATATTACGTAATATAAAGTTGTATCTTTTTAAAAGTTTTCTATTATATAATGCTCAAGATAATTCTAACCTTGGGCTTTTATAATCGGTAGCTGAGCAACTTTCCAAGAAAGATTTGCTTAGGATTTATGTAACCAAATTTCTCTTTTGAGAATTAAATCTCAGAACAACATTCATCAAAATAATTGTAAAGCTTTCTGCCTGGGTTGACCGTGGAAATTATGGAGCCGTGATGGAAGCACAACACTATTGTCCCTTCTCTGGTGGTGTGCCTGGGAGGGTGTTGTCAACAACGACCACGGCATTATGTCTGGCTTTTAAGATAAGCTCAATTTTTATAGACAACCAAAGAAAAGATATTTAAACATGCACATATAAATAAAGGAAAAAAAGGTTCAGTACACCTGTGATATGCGCAGAAAAAGGCCCACATATCTCATATGCTGATTTGGCAATTTCATAGTTGCATGCCAACTCCGTCCTGTGTGGCAACAAGTCTTGTCAGCTGCATTAGTTAATATATTCTTATGTCGTAACAGGAGAACCAACATATGAGGTAGTCTCATAACTTTGCTCATAAATAAAAAACATTGAATCTTGAAGCTTATTTGTTGCACACATTCTTAAAAAAAATCATTTTTACTATAGTCAACCATTAAATCATGAATAATATGTATGTGGCCTATTCAGATGTTAAGAGAAAGGCTAGTCTTGATCATTACGTGTGGATGACATGGGCACACGGATGCTAATGATTCAAAAAGTAGAATACATCATAATCAATTATCGATAAGAATAAAAGAAAAAAAATAAAAAAAGGGATTAAATTTCCATCTCAATCATTCCATCTAATAGGAATGGTAAAATCTAGTAAAAATTTATGTTTAAAAAAGATATTAATTAGAATAACCTAAGCAAACAAATAATCCAGTAGGTAAATTGTAGATAAAATCTCTTCTAGGATTTTAGAGTTTGTAAAATATCTTATTTTTCATCCCATCTCATTATGGCAAAAAATCATGAATGCAAGAACAATACGATTGCTTGTTATCTTATAATTTATTTGCATAGCTAGAGCATGTCAGGTGGTAACATGTCCAGGATTTGCTCTATGAAAGAGTAATTAAGCCAACTTAACTGCTATCAAATATTTATGCGTTGTTTGAATATAAGTAGACGACTAAAACATGGCCTTAATTATTATGAGACTTTTAAATTATTCATTTGCAATGGGATAGGCATGGATAAGACTTTGAATTATTTCTAGGTGCATCACAACTTTGCCAACTGTATTTCCCAAAAGTTCTGGCAAGACGGTGTGGCTTAGGTTATCCTCAGGTACGGACATTGAGGGGTATTTCTGTAAGATTTGGGGGACAGGTGGGACAAATAGTTAAACTTGCTGAGGGGAGATAAAAAAAGGATGATGGGCAAGAAAGCAACCTGATAATGAGAGCAAAACCACTCATTCAACCATTACCAAAAACAAAAGAAGTACAAAAAAAATAAAAGAAAAAAAAAAAATCAAAACCAGCCATTCCAATCCCCACATCCACTTGGCTCAAGCCCTGTCCCCCACCAAAAACGAAAGATAATAAAAGGAAGGAAAAAAATTGGAAAAAAAAACTCTGATAGCCTAGCAGGCATTTGCTGCCTGCAGCCCCCCAGCATGGTGCAAGTTGCAGCATGATCTGATCTTTTCTTAACCCCATTTTCTTGGGATGAAGAAAGAAGGAATATAGAGACACCATAGAGTGATGACAGGTGGTGTTGGCAGCAGCAGCAGCAACAGTAATAATAGGAGCATAGTATGGTTCAGGAGGGATCTGAGGGTGGAGGACAATCCGGCACTAGCAGCTGGGGTGAGGTTAGGGGAGGTGGTGGCTGTATTCATCTGGTCGCCTGAGGAGGAGGGGCCCTACTACCCTGGGAGGGTCTCAAGGTGGTGGCTCAGCCAGAGCCTCCTCCACCTGCACTCCTCCCTCAGGAACCTTGGCACCTCCCTCATCACCAAAAGGTCCTTTGACACTGCCTCCACCCTCCTGGAGATTGTCCACTCCACTGGTGCCACCAATCTCTTCTTCAATCATCTCTATGGTCAGTCTGTCTCTCTCCACCCTATCTCTTTTTCTTTGGCCATGGTATGGATAAGACTGTCTACTTTATTATTTTTTTTGGTATTCATGTTTGGATGAAACGGTGTTCTTTGTTTAGGTTGCGTGGGTTTGGTTATTTTCTTTGTAAAAATTTATTTATACGTTTTTTTATCTTTTCATTTTTCTCATTTTTCTTTCCCAAATAAGTCTTTCCCCTTCATTCTTGTGTTTTCATTGGCCTTGATTTTTTATTCAATTAATTTTGAGTGATCTGAAGTCATTTTATTCTTTTTTTCTTTTCAATGTGTCCTTAGGGTTCCTATGTTATTTGTCACTTGGTTTCATATGATGTTTCTGATAGATTTGATAACTGGGAAGTTTCGATATAGATTTCATCTCTGAGTTTACTGGTCCCACACCCCATCCCCACAACCACGACCAAAAAAAAAACTATCATGCTCTTAAACCTGTTCATTTGGGTAGCTGTTATGCTTTTTTTTTTTTGGTAGAAACCTGTTCTGGTATTCAATTCCCATGCTATTTTCTAACTAATAAGTATGGCTGTTGCTGCTTATTTGAATTATCAAACGCTTCCTTTATGATCTCAATAAGAAAATTGCACATCTTCTCTTGTTTATTCTTAATACAGGATTACCTTATTTGGGTTTTTCTTATTTATCATTGATCTTTGAACATAATGAAAGGTGGAACATGTTTTCTCCTTAGTATATAATCATCTGGCAGTTTTGAGTTCGAGTCAGAAGCATATTAGATTCAAAAAGTAGGAACTGGTTATAATTTGGCACATGGATCCTTTCCCACATCAGTTTCAGGTTTAATGTTCTTCTTTCTCTTATCAGCACAGAACATGTGGGGCAACTATTCTTTCTTGTCTGTTGTTCTTGGGAGTCGTGAATTGACCATAGCATTTCAACATTAAAGTTGGGCACCATTTTGGTTTTACCTATTATATATGCCTTGGCTTATACTAGAGGATATTGATTGATGATATAATTGACTATTCATCTAAGTGCATGTTGTACACTACTAGGTGATAAAAAAATGGACCGGCTACAGGTAAACAGTACTTGCTTATGTAATGGTGGCATCTGACTGTCCTTTTTTAATTTTCTCCAGATCCTCTGTCTCTTGTGAGGGACCATCATTTGAAAGAACTTCTGATTGCTAGAGGCATAACAGTCCGTTCATTCAATGCGGATTTGCTCTATGAACCATGGGAAGTTCATGATGAAAATGGCCGGCCATTTACAACTTTTGCACCTTTCTGGAATAAATGCCTTAGCATGCCTTATGATCCAGCAGCACCATTGCTTCCACCCAAAAGAATAACATCAGGTATGACCGGCTTTTATGAGATTGCTCCTTTTACTCTTCCATTGCTGATTGATCTACTGTGAACTAGGTCAGCCTTAAATTGAACATGGAACATTTTATAGTGTCACTTGCTGTTGCTACATTGGAAATGTTCTGTTAATATATGATACTGTAGTGGAACATTGGAACATTTTACTGATTGAATTACTTTTCATAATTTCTCAGCTTTTCAAGCATTTATTACTCTTTGATAAAGAAAGGCACATTGATGTGATACTAACTTTGGCTTTTCAGAGTCGAAAACATTCTTGATCAGGATTAAGAGCTTATCTGGTATCATCAGGTTTACATTGCAGTATAAGGGGATTTTTGAAGTAACAAATGCATGCATAATGATGATTGATGAACATGCTGATTATTTATCATGAAGTTGTATGAACTTTTACTAGTTGTAAGCTGAAATGTAACCTGCATCTTTTAGGGCCTCGGTACTCCTTATCTAGTATGTTGCATATATATATGCTCTTAAGTTTTAATTATTTCTTTGAACTTTCATACTGAATTGTTTATTGTTTCGACATTAAACTTAGAAAATGTCAAGGAGATAGTTTTTTTCATTAAAAGCGCCCTTCCTCAAGTGCTCTTACTCTGTTCTATCAGGTGATGTATCAATGTGCCCCTCAGATACTCTGGTCTTTGAGGATGAGTCTGAGAAAGGAAGCAATGCACTTCTTGCTCGAGCATGGTCACCAGGATGGCGCAATGCTGATAAGTCTCTGAGCGCCTTTATTAATGGACCACTGATTGAGTACTCTGTAAATCGGAAAAAGGCAGATGGTGCAAGTACATCTCTTCTTTCCCCTTATCTACACTTTGGGGAGCTAAGTGTCCGCAAAGTCTTTCACCTTGTTCGAATGAAACAACTTGTGTGGATTAATGAAGGAAACAAAGCAGGCGAAGAGAGTTGCAACTTGTTTCTGAGATCTATTGGTCTGCGGGAGTACTCTAGATACTTGAGTTTCAACCATCCCTGCAGTCATGAGAGGCCTCCTCTAGCACACCTCAGGTTCTTTCCTTGGGTGACCAATGAGTGTTATTTTAAAGCTTGGAGACAGGGTAGAACCGGATATCCTCTGGTAGATGCTGGTATGAGAGAGCTTTGGGCAACTGGCTGGCTGCATGACAGGATACGTGTGGTTGTATCCAGTTTCTTTGTGAAGGTCCTGCAACTTCCTTGGAGGTGGGGGATGAAGTACTTCTGGGATACTCTATTAGATGCTGATCTTGAAAGTGATGCCCTTGGCTGGCAGTATATATCTGGGACTCTTCCTGATGGCCGTGAATTGGATCGCATTGATAACCCCCAGGTATGATTTATGTGCAGTAGCTCTTGCCAGGCCTAGCCCAAACACCCACCCCCCTTGCTCTCTCTCTCTCTCTCTCTCTCTCTCTGTGTGTGTGTGTGTGTGTGTGTGTGTCACACACACACACATCCCTTCATTCTTTTTACTCTGGAGTCACAAATTCTATTAATATGATATTTAATGTGGTTATGTCATAAATTCTATGTCATGTAGTCAAATTAACATGTTTTATTGTTATTGTGAAGACTTTGTATATGTCAATTCCCTAAAAGTTTTCCTTTCTTTTGTTCCTACTCTTGTAAACTGCAGTTTGAAGGGTACAAATTTGATCCAAATGGAGAATATGTACGGCGGTGGCTTCCTGAGCTGGCCAGGTTGCCCACTGAATGGATACACCACCCATGGGATGCACCTGAATCTGTACTACAAGCTGCAGGAATCGAGCTAGGTTCCAACTACCCTCTTCCCATTGTAGAAATGGATGCAGCTAAAGCCAGACTGCAAGAAGCTCTTGCAGAGGTGTGGCAACTTGAGGCTGCAACAAGAGCTGCGATAGAAAATGGAACAGAAGAAGGCCTTGGTGACTCCTCAGAGCTACCACCAATTGGTTTTGCCTGAAGAAATGCAAATGGAAGTGGACCATGAACCATTTAGAAATACTACTAATTCACCAGCTGTCGGCAGGAGACATGAGGATCAGATGGTTCCTAGCATCACTTCTTCAATAATTAGAGCTGATGAAGAGGAAGTTTCGGCAGATTTGGGGAACACTGCCAGAGATAACAGACCGGAAGTACCATCAGACGTAAATTATGATGCAGAAGTTCATAGAGAAGAAATTGACAGAGGCGGCCTTCAAACAGTGAGGGATGATGTTGTTCAACATTTCAGTCCAGCCGGTCTGCAAAGCCCTGCACAGTCCACAGCCGACTCATCGAGCGGCCGGACTGAAAGAGATGGTGGCGTGGTTCCGGTCTGGTCCCCTTCAGCAGCCTCTAGCCGTTCAGAGCATTTTGTGGCTGATGACACTGGCATTACAAGCGGTGGCTATTTACGGAGGCATCCTCCGTCTCGCCAACTAATAAATTGGAGGCAGCTTTCACAGACACTGTGAGTATAATTTATTTTTTTGGAGTAAAATAAGTGCAATAATTTGTAGCATATCTTATATTTTTGCAGAAAGATCTTCACAAATTTCATTTTTATGAACGAAAAGTGATAAAGCCTAAAGTCTTCTTCTTTCAACACTTATTTTCTGGCTTTAATATAACAAAGATAAAATGACTCAGGTAGCCTAAATTGGCAGAACTTTTCACAGAATGGTTGCTGTATGGTCATTGTTGACTCCATCTCTGATATGAAGATTCTTGTTTTTTCTTGTTAAGGAAAAACGTGCTTTTCTTTTCTATTTTTGAATTACGCCGATCAGATTCCTCTAGATCCCTAAATGTTACTTATTTTTCTTTGGGCTTAATTTCTTCCGACAGTGAATACATTTTTCATGACAGGACAAGCAGTTGGGAGGTGGAGAATGCGGTGCAGCCGAATGCTTTTGGGTAACTCCAAAATAGTAGACAACATATGTAAATTATTTAGCCTTCTTTCTTTGTAGCCTGATCTGCATATAAGCATCCCACTTTCTGAATGATAAGTTGAGCAGACAATCAAATACTCTACATCTGCTGGATCGTTCATCAGATTATTTGAATTTTCTAATAAATGCATGTGTGCGTCTCTCTTATTCCCGAATTACACTCCATGGCGTTGAGCATATTTCTTATTATCCAAGCTTTGATGTTGTTCTCAAACACATTGGATTCACCTTTGAGATCCATCATAACGTGAAGATGCTGTGACATCAAATTTGTAGGATGGTGTAGAATGTGACTGAATTTGGGAGTGTTGATGTTGTCATTTGTAATATCATTTGTTACATTTACAAAGATGTCTCGGTAATGAGAATTCTCATCCAATGTTTAAATTCTTGTTTCGTTCAATAAACTAAAGTTAACAATCAAGGTATTCATGTTCAGCATTTTTTTTTTTTTTTTTACTTCCAAGAACCATGGCTTTTGTCACCACCCCGAAATCCACAATCAGTCTCCAACAGTGTCACCTTGTGTTCCTTTCCTTTTTCTTTACCCTTTAACGCAAATTAGCTACTCTCTGTGCCAGGGACCCACCATGTTTCTGGTGCAAAAGTTCTCATGTCTGTAGCCCAATTTATTTACAAGAAGCTCCACTTTGATGCTCACGCATCTGCTAGATGAGTATGGCTTTGATCCACCTTAGAATCCAATTTTTTATTCATTTAACATCTCAGAACTTATGTTTGGCTCATATAGTTACCTGCATAAGTCTCAAGAGCATGCAACAATTTAGCACAATCTCAAGAACACCTCTCCAGTTGATCCGCCCTACTGAAGTTCCATTAAATATGCCTATCTCTCTCTCTCTCTCGCTTAATATCTTACAATAATTCACTGTCTTTCTTTTGTATATTTTTTATATTTGTTTCGACCAGTAATCCCTTTTATTTGGTTTCAACCATTATTGAAAATACATACCCTGTTTTTAGTTCTAGCATGTTTAGAATAATCCTCTAAAGCTTAGTTCTTGAATTTAGTTTTACATTCACTTTCTTTTCTCATTAATTATAAGAAAGATTGACCGTTTCAATTCCGATACCAACTTGTTACCATATCGGTAAAAGATTGGTTCGATGCATTAAATATCAATATACCTCCTATATTGCATCTTGATTACTGAATTGGTATGGTATGGTGTATTTTTTACCATCATTCAGTTTGGTATGATATGGTACACCCTATAAGCATTCTGCATCTAGCCTTAACCATCCTACTCAAACATGGGCTGTAAGTTCATTTGTAACAAGTGTAAAAAATACAAGTTGGAGCCAACTCCTGTTGATGTCCATCATGAGGAATCTATGGTCTCATGCCACAACTACTTCTAGAGACTGTTATTGAATCGCATGCATTTATTGACAGCTCTAATATATCTTTTAAGTAGCATCATCTCTACTAGTGTCTAGCAAAATACTGCTTATAGGATAAGCATGAAGCTACCTATCAGCCAGCAAACTATGCAATGTTTATTATTTTGATACCGGACTAAATATGCTCATGCTTCATCCTATGGCAGGCCAAACAAACACTACATTTCTGTTCGTAGCCAACAGACTGACATTATAATACTATGTTTTGCATGTGCCAGCTAGTCCAAATATTCTTTAATTAGACTTGGTTCATTATCTTGATTTAATTTGGCATTGGAAGAGTCGCAATTATGCTCTAACTCATGGCAGGCTAAAATATCTTCGCCTATACCTAATACATCATGTTTCATACATGGTCAACTAGTCTACATGCTTCTCTTTCCAATGCTTATAGTTATGCACATTTATGTTTGCCTTTCCAATATTGAACTAATTACAACCATGCTTCAGCCTGTAGTAGGCCAAATACAATGCTGCACCTCAACCCAAGGTTAATCCAGTACATACATCATGTTTTGTGCATGGCCAATCAATCCAAACACCATCCATGCCTACATCCATATTATTAAAGTCATAATCTGATTTCTAGCATTAGATTAGTTATAGTCATGCTCTAGCCTATGATAGGCCAAAAACAACGCCACACTCTAGTCTAAAGCTGATTTAGTATATATACTATATTTCTTGCATGATCAACTAACCTAGATGCCGCACTCACCCCATTGATTATGCTAAATCATGATTTTTCTTACTTTTCATAATATCTATCATCAAGTATCATTTAATTATAAACTATTTGATATTAATTTATCAACATATAATATACATATCGAATATGCAACCATTATATAGATATACAAATATATAATTTTCAATAAATATGTATATGATTGTGTTGAAGAACCCTTATCTCTACCGGTAATTGACTCAAATACAGCAGTCGATAAACTTCTTGATCTATAAACTCGAAAATAAGATATTCTACTCGACATCTTGTGCAGATAGTACATTGCATCTCTACATGATCAAGATCAAATATAAGCATCATAAATAATTAGAAACAACACAAAATTATGGCAAATGACCCTAACACAATAAGCACAAGACCCTCTCCTAAAATTAACTGATCAATCCAAATATATCTAGATGTTTAGACCCTCTATTGGTCTATAAGATTTTTAGAGAGAGATTCATGAAGAGAGAAAAAATTATAGAGAGAGAAACTCATGGAAAGAGAAAGTAGAGATAGAAGATATAGAGGAGAGAGAGAGGGAAGAGACATAAAAACTCTCTCTCTCTCTTTTTCTTTTCTTTTCATTGCTTTTCTTTTCCTTTTCATTTTCTTTCCTTTTCTTTTTTTTTTCTTTTTTTCTTTTTCTTTCCCCTTCTTCCCTTTCTCTCATTTTTTTCTTATTTTCTCCTACATAGAAATAAGGGAAGGCAAAAGATGGTAGGTCAGTGACCTCCTTTTGGTGCCGACTCCCGACGAATGGTGACCCCTAGTAGTGGGGGACCCCCGATGGCCTCAACCTTCACTAGACAAGCATGGCTGGCGATAGTAGCTATTTTGATGGATGGAAAGAATAAATAAAAATAAGGGAGGTCCAGTCCCCTACAAAATCCAATGGCTGGCAACTCAATTCGGCCATAAAAAATGCACTAGAGTTCAAAAAAGAGAAGAGGAAGGAGAATAAAAGCTTTTTACCTCAATTCTAGTAGTTGATTGGTGGGAGCTTACTAAAAATTACTCGATGGATAGAACCCTCTAAACCCATATTTTTGCTGATGATTGACTGGAGATTTGAGATGGATGGCTGAAAAATTTATAGGCATGGATCCTAGGATCCTCGTCGGAGTTTGATCAGCTCTAGGATCCTCACCTAATCGAACTCGAAAAGATAGACTCCATTTGGAGTCCTTTTCTGCCTCACGTGCTTAGCATGTGAGGTCAAAATATTTTTTTCTTTTTTCTCTAAGATTCATGCGGGAAAAAATTTAAGGATTCGAGTCCTTACATTCTCCTCCATTAAAATAATTTTATCCTTAAAATTAGCATACTACAATGCCAAAATCTTAAGGATACAATATTCTTATCTCATCAGCATGCTCTTAAATAACGTCTTTTGATGAGAAAAGAAATTCAAGTCCTTTATTATAACACTGTCACTTAAACCACCATGTTTTCACTGTGCATTCTAACTTAAATCCACTAAATTTCTCAGGATTTGCTAAATAATTTCTAAATCAATAAGATTATAAATTTTTCAATCCCTCAAAATACGAGGCAAATTATCCATAGAAAATTAAATCCTATAAATTATACTACCACAATCCTTAGTGACCATAATCCTAAATTTTGGCAATCACTTATGTCATATCCTAGTTACTTATGTCACTATCGTAAGTAATCATAACTTAAGCACTGATACAACTCCATCATGTCCCAAACCTGACATCCAGATCGAGCACATAATATGGCCACATGAACCCACAAGCAATGCCGTAGAGATCATGCAAGACCTAAATAATAAATAAGTCCAGAAGAATATTAAAAAATTATAAAATTTTAATTATATTTATTAAATCAAACTAATTCACTTTTATTGAATAATGTTTATAAGTTTAAAATATTTATTTATTATTAGAAATTTAGCTAACTAACTAAGGACTGCATTGCTTGAACTCCGCACCCAACTACTGATGCAATGCATCTTGCAAGTTTAAAGGAAAAAGAGAGGTGAGCTTTACAATCTAATAAGAATACCCCACACTCATACCAGCATGAATATAAAAATATATTTGAATAAATGTATATAACTAATAGAAAACTAATAAAATTCATATATTATTAATTTATTAGTTGAATAATATCATCACGTACAATTCTATTAAACACGTTATATATCATAATCAATAATTTTATTCAATAGTAATTCAATAAGATTACTTATCATTAATTGATTAAAATAGTTCTGATCTAGACAATATTATTATTCTGATACTGGAGTAGACCTGCCCATGCTCCAGTCCATGGCAGGCTAAACACATGCCATATTTTTGTCCATGGCCAGTAACCATATCTCAACCCACGACTGACATCACAATACCACGATTTACATATGCCTACTAGTATAGATACCCTTCAATTAGACTCAATTCATCATCTTGATTTGATTTTCATACTGAACTACTAACAACCATGCTCTAGTCTAAAGCAGGATAAAATATATTAGCCTGCGACTGATGATATGCCATGTTTCAGATAAGACCAACTTGTCCACATGCTCTCTTTTTTTATGCTTACAGTTGTGCACATTTGTGTTTATTTTTTCAGTATTAGACTAATTACAACCATGCTCTAACCCGTGGTAGACCAAACACAACACTGTTCCTTAGCTCAAAGCTAATCCAGCACATACACCGTATTTCTTACATGTCCATTAGTTCAAATACCACCCATGCCCTCATTCATATTAGGGAAGTCAATCTAATTTCTGGTATTAGATAAGTCATAATCATGCTTCAACCCATGATAAGCCAAAAACAATGCTGCACCCCAGTCTAAAGCTGACCCAACATATACATTACATTTTTTGCATGACTGACCAACCTAGATGCCGCCCACCCCTCATTGATTATTTTAAATCAAGATTTTTCTTACTTTTCATAATATCTATCATTAGACATAATTTAATCATAAACTATTTAATATCAATTTATCAACACACCATATGCATACCAATATATTAAAAATATGCAACCATCATGTAGATACACAAACATGTAATTTTTCATAAACATGTAGATAATCATGTTGAAGAACCCTTATAATTACGGATGATTGACTCAAATACAGTGATCGATGAATTTCTAGATCTACAAACTCAGAAACAAGGATCCTACTCGACATCTTATGTCAATAATTATACCTCTATATGATTAGGGTCAAACATAAAACTCATAGATAATTAAAGACAATACAAAATTATGGTAAACAATCTTAACACTATAGGTACAAGATCTTCCTTCTAGGATTAACTAATTAATCTAAGTATACTTGGACATCTGCACCCTCTACTGACATATAAGATTTCTAGAAAGAGAAATCTATAAAAAGAAAAAATTATAGAGAGAGAAATTTATAGAATGAGAAAGTAGTGAGAGAAGATAGAGAGAGAAGAGAGGGAACAGAGAGAAAACTCTCTCTCTCTCTCTATTTTCCACTTCTTTCCTCTCCCATTTTTCTTCTTTTCTTCTTCATAGAAATAGGAGAAGGCAAAAGACAATAGGCCAGTGACCTTTCTTTGGCAATGACTCTTCATGAGCAGCAAACCCTAGCAGTTGTGGATCTCCAGTAGCCTCAACCTTTGCTAGCCAAGCATGGCTAGCAACAATGACTGCTCCAGTTGTGGAAGAAAAGAAGAAATAAAAACAAAAGAGGTCTAGTCCCCTATAAAATCCAATGGTCGATGGCTCAATCTAGCCGTCAAAAGCTCTCTAGAGTTTAGAAAAGAGAAAAGGAAGGAGAATAAAAGTTTATTACCTCAACTTCGGTAGTTGATTGGTGGTAGTTCATCGAAAATTACTTGATGAAAAGAACCCTCTAAAGCCACGATTTCACTAATGATTGACTAGAAACTTGAGGGGGATGGTTAGGAAATTTATAGGCATCGATCCTAGGATTCTCACTGGAATTTGATCAGCCCTAGGATCCCTCTCCCGATCAAACTCAGAAGAGGAGTCAGACTCCATCAAGATTTCTCATCCTTCTCACATGCTCAACATGAGAGGTCAAAATATTTTTTTCTTTTTTCTTTCCTATTTTAAGATTCATGCGGAGGAAAATTTAAGGATTCATGTCCTTACATTCTCCCCCCCCCCTCTTTAAAATAATTTCATTCTCCAAATTAGTATACTGCAAAGCCAAAATCTTAAAGATACAAAATTCTTATCTTATCCACATGCTCCTAAATAACCTCGGTTAATGATAAAAGAAATTTCAGTCCTTTATCATAACACCTTTACTTAAACCATTATACTTTTGCTACACCACTTTAATTTAAATCCACTAAGTTTCTCAAGATTTGGTAAATAATTTTCAAACCAATACGATCATAAATTTATCAAGCCCTCAAATTATAACTTAAGATACAAATTATCCATAAAAAATCAAATCCTATGAATTATTACTGCCACAATCTTTACTGACCATAACCCTAGAATTTGACATCACTTATATCATGTCCTAGTACTAATGTCACAGTCCCAAGTGATCATAACATAAGCTCTGACACCACTCCATCATGCCCTAAACTCGATACTCAGGTCGACCATATGACATGGTCACATGAACCCTAGAGTAATAATACCCTAGAGATCATGCAAGGTCTAAATAATAAATAAGTCCACAAAAATATCTAAAAAATTATAAAATTTTAATCATATTTATCAAATCAAACCAATACATCTTTATTGAATAATATTCATAAGTTTGAAATATTTATTTAGTATTAGAAAATTAGCTAACTAACTAACTAAGGACTCTATCGCTCGAACTCTATACCCAAACTGACCGATGCTACAAGTTTAAAAAAAAAAAGGGTATGAGCTTCATAGCCTAGTTTGAATTTCCCATGCTCACATAAGTTTGAATATGAGAATATTTTTTAACAAATATATATAAATGATAAAAAAAAATAAAATTCATATATCATCAATTTGATAGTTGAATAATAATATCAAGTATAATTCTATTAAACATGTCACATATCATAATCAATAATTCTTTTCAACAGTAATTCAATGAGATTACCTATCATTAACTAATTGATATAATTCTAATTTAGACATTATTATTATTCTAGTACTAGAATAGACCCACCACTACAAGATTTCATTCTTTTAGTTGTAACTTGCTTCTGGCGACTATCTAGAGTCGTCACTCATGTTAATCTTTTTTATGGCAATAATTTTTGTCACTAATATTATACTTAATAGATGATGATAATAGTATGGTCACTAATATTATAGTTATTAGTGATAATAAAATTTTATGGTCACAAATAATGTGAGTATTTGTGGTGATATATTATCCATCATCACTAATTACAAGAATATTGATGGCAATTTCATTTATTGCCACTAATACAATGCTCAGTAGGATTTTTTTTCTTTTATTTGAAGTGTAAAATAATCAATATTGTGCAAGTGTTAGTACTAATGATTGTTTCTTTAGGTGGTATGCATTAGAAAAATAATTTGGTTTTCACACTTATAAGTAATGATAGATTTAGGCAAAAAAAGATTCTTCTTAATCCATTCAACTCAAATCTATAAAAAAAAAATTAGAAGAAGAGGAAAGAATTGCAAAAGTATAGCTTAAGTCCCATTTTCTTTCATTTATTTAAATTGAGGTATACAACCTTTATTTATAATATATAGCAAGGTTCATCCTTGCATAAATGGGATCGGATTCTTCTTTCTAAAAAATATATAGCAAGGTTCGTCCTTGCATAAATGGGATCGGATTCTTCTTTCTAGTTTCTAGAAAGAAAGTTTGCCTTTGCATGGTATGGATACTTTAAAATATCAGGAGAAAAAGATTTTTGTCAACATGCTCAACTCGAATCTTATAAAAAAAAAGTAGAAGAAGAGAAGAATTTTAAAATTAGAACTTAAGCCCCAATCATCATAAAAAAATAGAGTATTAGCAATGGATATTAGCGACGATATTTTTACCATCGCTAATAATAGGTATTAGCAACGAAATTAGCAATGATAAAATTACCATCATTAATAAAACATTTTACTGATAGCTTTAATGATATAAGGTTAACTGGCAGTGGCGATGGCCATGCCGTCGCTATAGTTATTAATGATTATATTAGCGACGATAATTAGCCATTATTAATACTAAATAATTTTATTTTTTAATTAAATTTTATTATTATTAACGATGGTAGATAATTATTAGTAATAGTATTTTATCATTGTTAATAAAAAATAATTTTATTTTTTAATTAGATTTTATTATTATTCACGATGATAGATACTTATTCATAATAGTATTTTACCATTACTAATAAAAAATAATTTTATTTTTTAAATTAAATTTTATTATTATTAGTGATGATAAATACTTATTAGCAATGGTATTTTGCTACCACTAATAATAGTTTTTATCAATGATAAATAGCGACCAAAAAATCTATCATCATAAAAACTAAAAAAAATAATTATAATTATAATCAATTTTTTTTTAAAAAAAATTAAATTTATTAGTGATGGCTTTGGCCATCACTGATAGTTAACAATGTGTCACTAATATGGTATTAGCGACAGCAAAAACACCATCACTAATTGCCATCGCTAATTTTAAATTTTTTATTTTTCTCTAAATATGATATAATTTTATAATTTAAAGTTTATCTTCATCATTTATTATTTAAATAATTATCATTAGAGTATCATCATAAAAAATTATCTCAATCCGATAGACCTAGCAATGTCGATCAATAAAATTTAATTTCGATGGTCACGAATAACCATATGATGATTTGATAGATAGAGATCATCGATGAATTCAAAAATTTATAATAATAATCTCAGTGATATTTTATAGCATACTATCAAAATTTTAGTTCAATCGGACATTATTATCATAGTCAATTTAGTATAGAATGATTTGGACCATTAAATAAAAAATGAGTGATTAAAAGACCAAATGGCGTTCGATTATTAGATGACTTTTTAGATAAATGATCTTTGCTAGTACTTTGATCATTTGTATGGTGGTGATCATAAAATTTAAAAAATACGTATATTAACGATCCAAAACTATATGTCTCTTGATACTCATTCTTAAAGTTTTCAAATAATTATATTTATACTTTTGTAAGATCTGCATAACATGAATCGTTCATATATGTATAGTTTGGATTTCATGATTACCACCATATAAATGATTAAAGTAGTAGCAAAGATTATTTATCTAAAAAATTATTTTAATCAGATGTGATTTGACCTTTTGATCACTCATTTTTTATTTAACGACTAAAATTATCCCATGCTAAATTGATAATGATAATGATGTCTTATTGAAGTAAAATTTTGATAATATCATAAAAATATCAACAAGATCATTATTGTAAGTTTTCAGATCTATTGATGATTTTTATCTATCAGATCATCAAGCGATCATTTATGATCTTCGAAATTAAATTTTATTGATCGATATAGCTAGGGCTATCGGATCAAGACAGTTTTTTATAATGATACTTTAACAATAATTATTTAGATAATGAATGATGAAGATGAGCTTTAAATTTAAAAATTATACTATATTTAAAAAATTAAAAAATCTAAAATTAGCAATGATATTTAGCGACGGCATTTTTGCTATCGCTAATATGGTATTAGCAACACATCCCTAACTATTAGTGATAGCCAAAGCCATTGCTAATAAATTTAAAATTTTATAATTTTTTTTAGTTATAATTATAATTAATTAATTAATTATCGATAACTATTAGCAATGACTTCATTTATTATCGCTAATAATTTTTTAAAAAAATATTTAAAAATTTTAAAAATATTTTCTTAAAAATTATTAGTATTAGCAATGACTTTCTATTTCTAGCAACGGAGTCGCCATCGCAAATACTTCTACCAATGGTATTAAGGATGGCCAATTTATCGTCACTAATACTCTGCTAATTTTTTACTCTTCTTACAATTCTCCTCCTACCGACATCCAAACTCCCTTAAAATCCTCCCACCCCAACCCCCCTTTCCTTCCTCCTGCTCCATCCCTCCCTTCCCCATCCCTTCAGCATCTCGCGGTCCCGATCCTGCATCCTTTCGTGCTAGCGATCGCCCTCTCACCAGTGCCCAAACCCTCCTAACCTCCCTTTCCTCCCTTCCTGCCTCATCCCTCCGACATCCTACAGCCCTGAACCTGCGTCCCTCCATGCCTGCAGCCGCCCTCGTGCTGGCGCCCCAACCCTCCTTTCCTCCCTCCTCGCCTCATTCCTCCGACACCATGCAGCCTCAAGGCATAGCGAGATGAAGAAGACCGATCAGGGGTGAGATCGATGATGATGACCACCAACCACCTCCACCCCAGGCCATGATGGAGGATCTCCTCCTCCCTGTGGCTACCTCACAAAAGCCTAGTGGAGAACCCTTTGTCAATGTTTTCCTATGTTTCCTACTCCCTGCACATCCTCCTTCCTGGCATCCCAACCCCGTTGGCACCTCCTATGCCATGACCCCGAGCCCACCACCCCAGCCCCTCCTCGTTCGAGCCCATCGATGCCTCCTATGCGATTGCCTCGGCCCTGCCTTGCCCGCAGCTACCTCGACCCTACCGGTGCCTCCTACACCTTGACTCTATCTCTCCCACGGCTACCCCAACCCTGTCGGTGCCTCCTACGTTGCAGCCTCGAGCCCTACACCCCGGCCTCATCTCTACCACGACTACCTTGACCCCAGGTGCCTTCTACGCCATGGCCTCGAGCCAGCCACCCTGGCCCCACCTCTCCCATGATCGCCCCGACCCTATCGATTCCTCCTACGCTGCAACCCCGCCTCGCTCGCGGCCACCCCAACCCTATCGATGCCTCCTATGTTGCAGCCCTAAGCCAGCCGCCTTGGCCTTGCCTCGCTTGCTGGCCTCCTTATGGCCCTATCCTTGCTGGCCTAACTGTGCAGCCCCTACCTCTCCGCCCCCAGCTTGCAACCCTGACCCGGCAGCCCCTACCCTACGGCCCCATCCCGACGCCAATGTGTCTACTATTATAAGTATTAGCAATGGCTGTTAGATATATGTGCCCTAGAAGCCAGAATTGGCTGACACTTGTAATACACTTCTAGGGGCAAAATTATAATTTTGACTATAATTTATAAAATGGGTTATTTTCTATCACACATGTGTATTTAGTGTCTGTGATACATCCTTTGAGTTAATGGTAATGATAATTCATATTTTCAAGAGTTGAAAATTTAAGACATGAATAATCATTATTAACTCATAAACAGCTCCCGACCATAGGATCATCACGAGGATGGTGATTGATCTGGAAGGTTGGTGTACGATCGCTTCTCTTTAGTAGATGAGTCTTGAGTCTACGGTGTGGAGACACCGGAGCGAGAGTACAGGTACTCGTTAGAGAACGAGGGCACTGAGCGTGACCACCTCGAGTAGTCATTAGGAAGTCTACCTTCTCGTCAATGACTGACTCGATGCTGCAGTAGTGTGTCTGGTTCTTTGACCTGAGATGCATCGGCAGTTCACCTTGAGGGTGTTATAGTTTGACTACACCATTACTCGGTCTCCTAGCCATATGGAACCCTGAGGTGTATGTTGGCTATAGCATGTTCATTGTAGGAACTGGATTGCATCAAGATGGAATCTATCTACCTCGGTGGTAGAGGAGTAGCCCTATGATGATCATGAGAATCAAGTCCAGAAATCCATGGCCATGGTAGAGTGAAATAATAGAAAGAGTTTCTATTTAGATTTTCACATTGGACTCGAATCGAATGATTACATCATATGACAGAGACTAGGGTTTGACGAGTTCACCTTAACCCTAATCTGATCGGGGCTCAAGATAGAAGAACTGAATCACACAGGTAGCTGCACCAAGAGGTTCGCATTCAGCTCTGATGGGTTGCCACCATATACTGCTAGGTGTCACTGGTGGATTTTGGGAGCAATTAGAATGATTTAGATGATCGATCATTCTAGCTGTTCGAATCAGAAGAGTTCTGATCCATCGAAAGGAGTTTCGATGATGTCTATGATAGAGATCATGACATATCCCATTACCATACAGAACTGAACCTAACTGGGTCACACAAACAAGGGTTTGAATCTGGTGATCATCAATTGAACTGATCTAGTTCAATTGATCTGAATGAGATTCAATTAGGTTCAAGGAAATCGTGCTAGCACTCGATTGAACCTAACGTTCTTCTTTTACTATCATAAATAAGTTGTCCTGACTGAGCCAAAGGAGTTTGTGCTCAATCAGAGGCCTTCATATGGTCTGACTGGAGGTTGTCCAAGTCAGAATAGGTTGTCTTATTTGTAAGACATTACCTGCCATTTTTGGTCACCTGCCATTTCTTGTTCTTTGACTTTGGTCAAAAGTCTACCTTTGACTGGTCAAACGTTGACCATTGACCCTTTGACTTTTGACCACATGTCATGCACCTATTGGAGAGCTGGTGGGGGCCTGTCCCCCTGCCAGAACCTGGCAAGGAGAAGGGCGCACGCCAAGGGTGGCGTGAGCCCAAGTAGGAGGCGCCTAGGAGTCCTTGTTGGACAAGGACTCCACCTCCCTTTTGGATTCCAATCAGAGTTCTACTAAGAATCCAGTTTGACTGGTCTTAGGCGCCCTCTAAGGAGGAATCCAGGGGTCTCTATTCCAACCAATCAGATTTAGATCTGATTTCACAAAGGGTTTGTGATTGGTTGAGAGGAAGAGGAGTTGGATCACAAGAGGTCTATAAATAAGACCCTGCGCCCAACCCTAATTCTAATGAATGAATTCAATAGAGATTTCCCCACCCCAAGGCTGCCTCTCCCCTCCTTCTCTCCATGCCATAGTCTTCTCCCCTTGCTCTCCCACGTCCAAAAGGTGTTTTGGATTTTAGGTTGGTGCGATTCAGATCAAGGAAAGGCGATCAAAAGCAAGAAGGCTGCGCTGCTGCAAAAGGACGACTGCAGATCTTCAAAAGAGTTTTGAAGATCCTCCAGATCAGATCCAGATCTGATTTTTGGAGGTGTGATAGAGAAGAAGAGGATCTCCAGATCCAACCCGAGTGGATACCGGTAGAGGCCAGGCGCTTGCATGGCTTAGATCCAGAACCTTCCGCTGCAATCAGGATCATCTACAGGGTAATAGGATTACCCAAATCAGGTAAATTAAATTTGATTTAATTTATCTTATTTTATTTTATTTATTAAAATAATAAGAATCAGATCTGAAACATATCAAGATCTGATTGAGATCAAGAGAAAATTTTTGAAATATATCTCTTGATCTAATCAGATCTGGACGAACCTGGACCGGGAAATCAGGATTTCCCTTCAACTGGTATCAGAGCCATGGTTCTAAATTGTTTAGATCTGATTTTAATTTTATTTTAATTAGAAAATAAAGTGATTTCAGATGTCACATGAGATGTGATCAGATCTGAAATCAAAAAAATTAAAATTAAATGATTTGGATCTAAGAACATGAAGATATGCATGACTAGTTCTAGAATAGAATAGTTCTATAGAATAGTTTTGCATGTCTTTGATTTAATCTGATTAAATCATATTTTAGATCTTCTTATTTACTATTTTTTGATATTATAAGTGTTATAATAACATCTGATAAACAGCAAATAAAAATTATTTAATTTTAAATATCATATGAGATATGATTGATGCATGTCTAGACTAGTTGTAGAATAGTTCTACATAATTGTCTAGATTAGAATTTATTTTGATTAGATCAATTTAAATCTAATTTTTTAGATTATTATGTGATAATTTAGATCTGAAAATATGCATGATTTGATACATGAGATGTATGCAAAATATGCCTTGATTAGATCTAAATTTGTATATGAGATATATGATATAGATCTATAACTGTTTTGTAGATTTACATGTTCCTGATTAAGGCGTTCCTCTTGGCCGTCCGGTCATAAGAACGAAGAAGGGTTTAAAGGCCCTCTCTTCCCATTCGATGGGGTGTTCTTATGACGTGTAGGGGTGCTGCGTGTTCGTCCTTAATCAGAAACCCAAAACTTACTTTCTGCAAAACCCTAGATCCTGAAACCCTAGGATTTATTGTGCATATTTTGTTTATGAACCCAACTTAATTAAGAATTAAGTTTATGGAATATTAATTAGGTCTAAAATTGAGAATTTCAGATCTAAGACATATTCATAATACTGGGTTCGGGCTTGGGTAGCTCAATTAGGTCTAAGCGGTTGATCAAACCGAATCAAGAGTTGGTTAGATGGGATCAACAATGCTTAAATTGACCAGCCTAATAGGATTAAGTCTGGGTCAAGATCGAGTCACGATCAAGCAAGACCTAATTAGGCTCAGAGGTTAGAGTCTGGATTGTAGGCTAACCCAATTGGTTCTGACTCAACAATTTGGTGTCTAAGGTAAGTTTGGCACAGACGACCGACTGGTTTTTAATTGGAAGCTACTCGACCTGAATGCGTTCTTGTGCGAGTTAACGGCATATTCCTTCCACCGGTCTCACTTACCTGGCCATATCTGTTGACACAGTTCTGATCTGAGGTGGTCAATAATCCGAGCTGACCCATGCCACTAGGTTAGTCATAATTGTTATGACTAAGCCAAGTCTAGTTTAATGAGACCTGAATCAATTCTCCCTAAGAAAAGATTAAGTCCGAGGTCTTCCACCATTGTAGACGTGTGGGCCCTTCCCGGGGTTGATTGTTCTCGGCTGGATACAGTGGCTCAGTTGCACCGGGAAGACGCAACCATGTCTATTAGGCATTGGATGCTATGGGCTGGAGGATGAGTTGGGCTCAATATTTCGGATACGGTGAGAGACCCAATTAGGAACCCAGTCTATGCAAATGGTGGGTCTGACTTAACTAAGGAGTGGATCAATATTTCCGGATACGGTGAGATTCATGAATTAGAGACCAAGTTTGGGTGCACCATGATTAGAGAATCATTGAACAAGAGTTGTTCACTCATTGGCTAACCCATCACCAATAACTGTTAGGTGAGGTGATGAGTCAGTTGGTGAGACCGCACCACCCACTAGAAATCATCAATCGTGGAGATTTTCGCATCTCTACAGAGGGAGTGTAGGGATCCGAGAAAATAGTGGGAGCTAATTTGTTTAAAAATAAAATCCCTAAACAAATTGGTCAAGTCAAAATTACAGTATCTAACTAGAATCTTTGACTCTCTACAGGAAAATGTCTGCGTCCAACCCACTGGCACGTATCCTAGACACACATAGACTGACTGGACCCAATTATAAAGATTGGCTCAGGAACTACAAAATTGTTTTGGGTTCAGAGAAGTTAACACATGTTTTGGACCAGGACCCTCCCACCTTACCAGCTCGTCCATCCACTGTTGAACAGAGAGCGTCTCTGGAAAAATGGATTGACGAAGACAATAAGGCCAGATACTACATGTTGGGCTCGATGTCTGATGAGCTCCAGCGCCAACATGAAGATATCGGGACTGCTCGCCAAATGTTGGCTCACCTGCAGGAGATGTTTGGTGAACAGAGTCGCGCAGCCAAATATCAAGTCACAAAATGACTTTTTAAGGCTAAGATGCGTGATGGGCAGTCAGTCCAAGATCACTGTCTGACAATGATCAAGGACATGGAAGAGCTTGAGAAGCTCGGTGTGAAGTTGGACTTGGATCTGCAGAACGATATTATTCTGCAATCCTTGACTGATGCATATGGGCAATTCATCATGAATTACCACATGCATAAACTTCAAAATTCCTTGGCCGAGTTGATGAATATGCTGGTTACCGCTGAGCTTTCTATGAAAGGTTCTAAAGGCTCAGTTCTTGCTATGGAACGGACTTCTTCCAAAAGAAAGTCTTATGGAAAGAAAAAGAAGTCTGTGAAAAAGCAAAAGGTGGAAGGATCAAAGAAGAAGAAGGCAGAACCGAAGAAGAAGGTCGATGGCAAAGGAAAGTGTTTCCATTGCAACAGCGACGGCCATTGGAAGCGGAACTGCCCTACTTACCTGGCCACCCTGAAGAACAAGAAGGAAGGTCCTTCTGGAGGTATGCTCGTTATTGAGTCTAACCTTACGGTTTCTTCTGCATCCAGTTGGGTGCTTGACTCTGGTTCTAGTGCTCATCTGTGCACTTCTATGCAGGGTCTTGAGGATAGCAGGAGGCTGAGGGATGGAGACATGATCCTACGCATCGGTAATGGAGCAAGAGTTGCTGCAGTAGCCGTGGGAACATACCCTCTTCGATTACCATCTGGTTTAGACTTAGTTTTAAAAGACTGTTATTATGTGCCTGCAGCTAGCAGGAATTTGATTTCTGTTTCATGCTTAGCACAAGAAGGTTATGTGATCACCTTCTTTAAGGACCATTGTAACATTCTTTATGAAAGAAATAAAATTGCAAATGGTTTCCTTGTTAATGGTCTTTATCAGTTGCATATTGATGTACCTGTTTTAACTATCGAGCAAAACGTGAATGCCAAACGACCTAGGGATAGTCCAAACGACAGATATCTATGGCACCTGAGATTAGGTCATATAGCAGAAGATAGGATTAACAAATTGGAGAAAAATGGGCTATTGAGTCCATTGACTTTTGAGTCATATCCAACTTGTGAATCTTGTCTTCAAGGCAAAATGACTAAACTCCCTTTTGTTGGACATGGGGAGAGGGCCACAGATCTCCTTGCCCTAGTACATACTGATGTGTGCGGCCCATTCGATGTGCCGGCTAGAGGCAATTTTGTCTACTTCATTACCTTTACCGATGATCTGTCTAGGTATGGGTATGTGTATCTTATGAGACATAAGTCTGAAGCTTTTGAAAAGTTCAAAGAATTCAGACATGAAGTAGAAAAATAAAACTGGAAAACCCATTAAGGTTCTTCGATCAGATCGAGGAGGTGAATACCTTAGCCGGGAAAATTCCTAGACTATCTTAAGGAAAATGGCATAGTCTCTCAATGGACTCCACCAGGAACACCTCAACTCAACGGGGTTTCAGAACGGAGAAATCGGACTCTATTGGATATGGTTCGATCCATGATGAGCTTCACAGACCTCCCAGATTTTCTTTGGGGACATTCATTATTAACTTCAATCTATTTACTGAATAGGGTTCCCTCTAAAACCGTTCCTACCACACCGTATGAGATATGGCACGGTAAGAAACCAAGTCTGAGTCATCTCAGAATTTGGGGTTGTCCGGCTCATGTCAAAAGACAACAAGCGGACAAGTTAGAGTTTAGGTCCTTTAGAGCTCGATTCATAGGATATCCTAAAGAGTCATTAGGATACTATTTCTACATTCCAGAAGACCACAATGTGATTGTGAGTCGACATGCCATATTTCTTGAAAAATAGTTTATTCAAGATAGTGGCATTGGAAAGCAGATTAAGCTTGATGAGAAAGTCTCACAAGCAGAACGAGCTAAGGACCAAGTGGAACCAAATCAGGTTGAGCCAATAAGAACACTACCTCCTCCACCTCGTAGATCGGAAAGAGTTTCCCGTCCCCCTGAAAGATACTTAGGTATTATTTCAGAGGACGTAGAGGAAATGTTCCTCATAGGTAATGGTGCTCATGGTGATGATCCCAAAACCTACAACGAGGCGATATCAGATATCGACTCCGAGAAATGGCTTGAGGCAATGAAGTCAGAGATCGACTCGATGCACTCAAACCAAGTCTGGACCTTGGTAGATCCACCAGAAGGTATAGTACCTATTGGGTGTAAATGGATCTTCAAGAGAAAGATTGGTGCAGATGGGAATGTGGAGACATTCAAGGCTAGACTGGTGGCAAAAGGTTATAGTCAACGTGAAGGCATTGACTATCAGGATACCTTTTCCCCGGTAGCTATGCTAAAATCCATCCGCACATTGCTTGCTGTTGCAGCCTATTTCGATTATGAAATATGGCAAATGGACGTGAAAACGGCATTCCTAAATGGATATCTTGAGGAAGATATCTATATGGAACAGCCGCTAGGTTTCACATCCAGTGATACTGATCACAAGGTTTGCAAGCTGCAAAGGTCCATATATGGACTTAAGCAAGCATCTCGGAGCTGGAACACTCGTTTCAATGATGTGATCAAAAAGTTTGGTTTCATCAAAAATGAAGAGGAACCATGTGTTTTCAAAAGGGTCAGTGGGAGCGCTGTTGTCTTCCTCGTATTGTACGTGGATGACATCCTCCTTATTGGGAATGATATTCCCATGTTGACATCAGTCAAGATGTGGTTGTCCAAGGAATTCTCCATGAAAGACCTAGGTGAAGCATCCTTTATTCTAGGAATTAAGGTCTATAGGGATAGACCGAATAGGATGCTAGGACTTTCACAGAAGATGTACATAGAGGAAGTACTAAAGAGGTTTAGTATGGAAAACTCTAAGAGGGGATTAATACCCTTCAGACATGGTATTCATCTTTCCAAGAAGATGTGCCCCAGCACACCTGAGGAAATAGAACGCATGAGCAAGATCCCTTATGCTTCTGCAATAGGGAGCCTCATGTATGCCATGCTATGTACACGACCTGATATAGCCCATGCTGTGAGTGTCACAAGCAGATATCAGTCAAATCCAGGTGAAGAACACTGGACTTCTGTGAAATGTATCCTTAAGTACTTGAGAAGAACTAAGGATATGATGTTGGTCTTTGGTAACGGAGAACTCCAAGTTCAGGGATACACAGACTCGGACTTCATGTCCGATATAGATGATCGAAAGTCGACATCTGGAAGTCTGTTTGTGTGCAATGGTGGAGCTGTCAGCTGGAAGAGTTCCAAGCAAACTGTGATAGCAGATTCCACCATGGAAGCAGAATATATAGCTGCATCAGAGGCTGCAAAGGAAGCATTCTGGTACAAGAAGTTTGCTGCAGAAATTGGAGTAATGCCATCAGATGCCATTCCTCTTTACTGCGACAACAATGGCGCCATAGCCCTTGCTAAGGAGCCGAGGTCTCACCAGAAGTCCAAGCACATTGAGCGGCGATATCATCTCATCCGCGATTACCTTGAGAAAGGTTACGTTGAGGTCAAGAGAGTCAACTCCGCAGATAATGTGGCAGACCCACTTACAAAGCCGTTGGGCCAGCAGAAGATCGAAGCCCACCTTGAGAAGATGGGACTTAGACTTGTAGCCAATTGGCTTTAGGACAAGTGGGAGATTGTTAGATATATGTGCCCTAGAAGCCAGAATTGGCTGACACTTGTAATACACTTCTAGGGGCAAAATTATAATTTTGACTATAATTAATAAAATGGGTTATTTTCTATCACACATGTGTATTTAGTGTCTGTGATACATCCTTTGAGTTAATGGTAATGATAATTCATATTTTCAAGAGTTGAAAATTTAAGACATGAATAATCATTATTAACTCATAAACAGCTCCCGACCATAGGATCATCACGAGGATGGTGATTGATCCGGAAGGTTGGTGTACGATCGCTTCTCTTTAGTAGATGAGTCTTGAGTCTACGGTGTGGAGACACCGGAGCGAGAGTACAGGTACTCGTTAGAGAACGAGGGCACTGAGCGTGACCACCTCGAGTAGTCATTAGGAAGTCTACCTTCTCGTCAATGACTGACTCGATGCTGCAGTAGTGTGTCTGGTTCTTTGACCTGAGATGCATCGGCAGTTCACCTTGAGGGTGTTATAGTTTGACTACACCATTACTCGGTCTCCTAGCCATATGGAACCCTGAGGTGTATGTTGGCTATAGCATGTTCATTGTAGGAACTGGATTGCATCAAGATGGAATCTATCTACCTCGGTGGTAGAGGAGTAGCCCTATGATGATCATGAGAATCAAGTCCAGAAATCCATGGCCATGGTAGAGTGAAATAATAGAAAGAGTTTCTATTTAGATTTTCACATTGGACTCGAATCGAATGATTACATCATATGACAGAGACTAGGGTTTGACGAGTTCACCTTAACCCTAATCTGATCGGGGCTCAAGATAGAAGAACTTAATCACACAGGTAGCTGCACCAAGAGGTTCGCATTCAGCTCTGATGGGTTGCCACCATATACTGCTAGGTGTCACTGGTGGATTTTGGGAGCAATTAGAATGATTTAGATGATCGATCATTCTAGCTGTTCGAATCAGAAGAGTTCTGATCCATCGAAAGGAGTTTCGATGATGTCTATGATAGAGATCATGACATATCCCATTACCATACAGAACTGAACCTAACTGGGTCACACAAACAAGGGTTTGAATCTGGTGATCATCAATTGAACTGATCTAGTTCAATTGATCTGAATGAGATTCAATTAGGTTCAAGGAAATCGTGCTAGCACTCGATTGAACCTAACGTTCTTCTTTTACTATCATAAATAAGTTGTCCTGACTGAGCCAAAGGAGTTTGTGCTCAATCAGAGGCCTTCATATGGTCTGACTGGAGGTTGTCCAAGTCAGAATAGGTTGTCTTATTTGTAAGACATTACCTGCCATTTTTGGTCACCTGCCATTTCTTGTTCTTTGACTTTGGTCAAAAGTCTACCTTTGACTGGTCAAACGTTGACCATTGACCCTTTGACTTTTGACCACATGTCATGCACCTATTGGAGAGCTGGTGGGGGCCTGTCCCCCTGCCAGAACCTGGCAAGGAGAAGGGCGCACGCCAAGGGTGGCGTGAGCCCAAGTAGGAGGCGCCTAGGAGTCCTTGTTGGACAAGGACTCCACCTCCCTTTTGGATTCCAATCAGAGTTCTACTAAGAATCCAGTTTGACTGGTCTTAGGCGCCCTCTAAGGAGGAATCCAGGGGTCTCTATTCCAACCAATCAGATTTAGATCTGATTTCACAAAGGGTTGTGATTGGTTGAGAGGAAGAGGAGTTGGATCACAAGAGGTCTATAAATAAGACCCTGCGCCCAACCCTAATTCTAAGTGAATGTAATTGAATAGAGATTTCCCCATGCCCCAAGGCTGCCTCTCCCCTCCTTCTCCATGCCATAGTCTTCTTCTCCTCCTCTCCACGTCCAAAAGGGTTTTGGATTTAGGTTGGTGCGATTCAGATCAAGGAAAGGCGATCAAAAGCAAGAAGGCTGCGCTGCTGCAAAAGGACGACTGCAGATCTTCAAAAGAGTTTTGAAGATCCTCCAGATCAGATCCAGATCTGATTTTTGGAGGTGTGATAGAGAAGAAGAGGATCTCCAGATCCAACCCGAGTGGATACCGGTAGAGGCCAGGCGCTTGCGTGGCTTAGATCCAGAACCTTCCGCTGCAATCAGGATCATCTACAGGGTAATAGGATTACCCAAATCAGGTAAATTAAATTTGATTTAATTTATCTTATTTTATTTTATTTATTAAAATAATAATAATTAGATCTGAAACTTATCAAGATCTGATTGAGATCAAGAGAAAATTTTTGAAATATATCTCTTGATCTGATCAGATCTGGACGAACCTGGACCGAAAAATTAGGATTTTCCTTCAATGGCCTCTTGCAAGTGCTTTCACCTTCTCCCTCAACTGCAATTCTTCCCACAGATATCCAAAAAAGAGCAACAAATGAAAAGAAGTGTTTGGCACAAGGTATGATAAACAAGTGATACATTTGGCACGAGGTATGCTATCGTCTCTTTTTTTTTATTCCCATATGATGTGTTAAACTTGATGAGTTCAATATTGATTTTGTTTACTATATTATATTCTTTTAGTTGCCTTCTTGTTTTTCCTGATGATGATCGAAACTTAATGGATATTGAAGGGAATGGCTCCGCAAAATACTATGGCATCTTTTTCTTATTTTCATATGATGCGTTAAACCTGATGGGTGCCAATCCATTTTGCTTGCTAAATTCCTATGGTTACTTACTTATTTTGCAATGATCATGTTACATTTGGCATGAGGCATGCTAAACAATTGATACATTTGGCACAAAGTATGGCATGGTCTCTTTTTTTTATTCCTATATGATGTGTTAAACCTGATGGATACCGATCGATTTTGCTTGCTATTTTCTTTTGGTTGCCTTCTTGTTTTTCCTGATGATAATCCAAACTTAATGGATATTGAAGGAAATGGTTCTGCAGATATATTATAGCTTCTTTTTCTTATTCTCATATGATGTGTTAAACTTGATGGATGCCGATCAGTTTTACTTTTAGCTAACAATAGAGAAGTTTTTTATGATATATTTAGCACGAGATATGCTAAACAAATGAAATATTTGGAACAAGATATGCTATATCATTTTTATCTTATTTTCTTATGATGAATTGAAGTTGATGGTTGCTGATGGGTTTTGTTTGCTATATTCTTATGGTTGCTCATTTATTTTTGCTGATGATGATCTAAACTTAATAAAAAAAATTAAAAAAAATTGCTTTCCAAATTACTATGGCCTTTTTTTCTTATTGTTATGGTACTTTGTTGTTTAAGTCACATTGCTTAAATTGGTATGGTGGATGCTTCATTAATGTTGCTTGGTTTCATTATGTTTCAATTTGGAATTCATCGTGCTAGGTATGTATCAATGCAAAATTTTATGTTATTAGAATTCATACTGTTGGAATTAATATTATTGAATATATATTTTACTTGCTAATAAATTTAGCGATCAATTTTAAAAATTAAAAAATTTTAAAAAATAATTATGATAAAAAAATTAATTATTATGAAAATTTTTATCGTAGGGATTGACCCATGCACTACTACAAAATGGGCTTACGGTAGCGCATACTATGGCAAAAATTTCAAAAACTGCTATCATAAAGTCTATGACAGTGATTATAAAGAACCGTTGTCATAGGTCGGATCTATGATAGTGGTTACGTGTAACCGCTGTCATATGTCGGACCTATGGCAGCGGTTACTTATAACCGCTGCCATATCTTTTTTCATATTTTTTTTAAATATTATATAATTTTAAAATTTAATATCTATCTTTATCATTCATTATCTAAATAATTATCATTAAAGTTTCTTCATAAAAAGCTGCCTCAATCCAATAGCCCTAGCTTCATCAATCAGTAAAATTTGATTTCGATGATAATAAATGATGGCACAATGATCTGATAGATAGAGACCACCGATAGATCCAAAAATCTATAATAATGATCTTGATAATATTTATAGCATACTATCAAAGTTTTACTTCAATCGGATATCGTTATCATAATTAATTTAGTATGGAATAATTTCGACCGTTAAATGAAAAACAAGTAATCAAAAGATCAAATGACATCCAATTACAAGATAATTTTTTAGTTAAATGATCTTTGTTATAATTTTAATTATTTTATATAGCGATGATCATAAAATCTAAATCATTTCTGTATGAACTGTTCATGTTTAGCAGATCTTGTAAAAGCACAAGCATAATTACCAAAGAAGTTTAAGAATACTATATCGAGCGATGTATAGTTTTAGATCGTTCTTAGACCCACAGCTTAAATTTTACGATCACCACCATAAAAATAATTAAAGTAATATCTAAAATTATTTATCTAAAAAATTATCTCATAATCGGATGTTGTTTGATTCTTTGATCATTCATTTCTTATTTAATGGCCAAAATTATCCCATACTAAATTAATCATGATAACGATATTCGATTAAAGTAAAACTTTGATAGTATGCTACAAACATCACCAAGATTATTGTTGTAGATTTTTGAATCCATCAGTGGTCTTCATCTATCAGATCATTGCATCGTCGTTCATGGTCGTCGAAATCAAATTTTATCGATCGATAAAACAAGGGCTATGATATTGAGGTGACCTTTCACGATGATACTATAATAGTAATTATTTAGATAATGAACGATAAAAATGAGTATTAAATTTTAGAATTATATAATATTTAGAAAGAAAAAAGAAAGAAATTGATTTTCAATCTATAGCAATAGTTTTGTTAAACCGCTGCCATAAATATATGGTAGCAGTTTTATAACTGCTGCCATACATCTATGGCAGTAATTTTCAGTAACCACTGCTATACACTTATGGCAGCGATTTTCAGTAATAGTAGTCTTAGATCTATGGCAGCAGTTCGAAAATCACTGCCATAGGTAGATTTTTTTTCTCAAATCCCGTCCCAATTTCATTTTTCTCTTTGATCTCTCTCTCTCCCTCGACTCTCCATCGTCGGTGAGATCCCCCTCCATTTTCTTCCTCGGCCTACTTCGCCACCTCCATCATCGTTGCTAATAATATTTAAAAATTTTAATTATAAAAATAAAATAAAAAAGTATTAGCGATGGCATCTACCATCGCTGAAACTATCACTAATTATCTTTATTAGTGATGAAAGATTTACCATCGCTAATAACGATAATTAGCGACAAGAATTTATGCGACAGACTTTTACCAACAAGCTGCCATCACTAATAGCATTAGCAATGGCAAACCCCTTTTTAATGATGGCATTTAGCCATCGCTAATAATTAGTTTTTTTTGTAATGAATTCCTTTCATTGATTGATTTAAAATCAAGGTATACAACCTCTACTTATAATAGCAAGATTTATCCATAATTAGATCAGATTCCTCTTCTTAGTTCTAATAAGACTTTTTTTTGTTTTTCCTCTTCTTTTGTTGATCTATCATATTCTTCTTGGATTGAAAGCTATAACCAGAAAAATTTTCAATTTGATTAGACCATTTTGAGCCTCAAATGAAAAAATTTAGGTCAGACCATTAGCCCTAAATCTCAAAAAACTATCTAATTTTTTTATTGAAAGGATTCTTCTTTGGCTACAAAATGATAATTTATGGAGTTCTGTTCTCATGATTATATGAATATGATGCCAAATCCATCATGCGAGACTTGCACTAGGCTAAGTTCCATCTTTCTGAACTATCATGTGGATGCATGAACAAGGCCTTTCTCACACTTTTGAACTCAAATGCGCAATGTCTCGCAGGATGACAAAACAAGTTTTGTAAACCAATTTTTAATTGAGATGGCTGATATACTTTTAACTTATAATTAGCTTAAAAATATTTTTTAATTTTTAAATATATATTAGTCATTATATATGATAATCAAAGAAAACAAAGCAATGATTTTCTAAATTCGGTGTTTGTAATAGTTACCAGTAGCTATGGACATTAAAATCTATTGATGTGGCTTTCATAAATTGTCATCACAAAATCAATATGATATATAAGTTATTATTTTATTTATTTATTTATTTTATTATATATTTTATTTTAGAATCTTGGAATTGGAAAATAATTTAATTTTGAGTATTTTATCATTATTTATATGATCTAGCATATGCTTGATACATGCATAGAAGCAAGACCAGCAAGCTTGCTTAAAACATGAAATCCAAGTATCAATATGTAGATTTGATGACATTAGTAACTATAACACCAATTTATACAAAATTTTTAATTATTAATTGTCAATTATTTTTTTGCTTAGGTTTTGTGAAAGATGTCATCAAATGGTGAGAAGCTTAATACAGAAAAGGCACTTTGCTATTATATAGCGGAGGTAAGCAAGCTAAATAGAGATGTTAATTTAAAAAAAGAAGGTATATCAAGCTTGGACATAAAGAAGCTATCTCAAATCATATAAATACTTTCAAGCAAAATTAATTACTTCTCATTCACATTTTAGTTTATCCTCATCACAATCTTCTACTGACAGGTAGATATGATAGTTAACATCATAAATTAGTTTTCTTTAATTACTTTTAAATTTATTTTAATCTTATATGATAAATTTATTTATTATTTATGATATATTTTTTAATTTAGTTGATATATTTCTCTATTTTTGGTTGTGTAGGGATCCGACAGATGACTGAGTTTTGGTAGATGATAAGTGGAAGCTACTTTCTTTGTTGTTTTTGACTTGTATAGGATATTTTAGAATTTGGATTTAGAATTGTATTATAAATGTTTAAAAGATGAACATGGATGGATTTGAAATTATAGTTTATTAGATAATGTATATTTTCATTTTATATAAATAGCTTTTAATTATGTGAAAGGATATGGTTTTCATAAGTTGCACATAATTATTATATATGCTAGTAGAATATAGTTCATTTGTCATGGATGGTAAATAATAATAATAATAATAATAATAATAATAATAATAATAATAATAATAATAATAGTAAAAGCTTTTTAGTGGTGACTATCAGTTGTCATAAAAGCATATATGACAATAATAAAATTTACATTTATAGTGACAACCACTATCATTAATGTTGCAACTTGTCATTAGAAGGTAATCCCTTTAGTGGTGATATAAACTATTACTAATTATAATTGAGTATTAATGACATCAATAGATTATCATAATTATTTTTATATTTACTGACAAAAATTATCATTATAGATAAATTAGTCCATTAGTGGCATATTACGTTGTTACGAAAAGTAGGATTTATAATGGCGATAGTTATTATCATTAATTATTTAAGTATTAGTGATGGCATTCAATCGCCACATGTAATATGATTTTCTATAGCGATGAAGCATAAATCAACACTAAAACTTTTAGTGATGGTCGTTTTACTCACAACCATTATAGTCGCTACTAATAGATTTAGTGATGACATTCATATCTTTTTAATTCTATCTTTATTTAATAATATTTATAAGTTTGAAATATTTATTTAGTATTAAAAAATTAGCTAATTAACTAACTAAGGACTCCATCGCTCGAACTCCATACCTAAACTGATCGATGCTATGCATCCTGCAAGTTTAAAAGAAAACGATGGTACGTATGAGCTTTATAGCCCAGTATGAATTTCCAACACTTACACCAGTTTGAATATGAAAACATCTTTTAATAAATATATATAACTAATATAAAAATAATAAAATTTATATATCATCAATTGGATAGTTGAATAATAACTTCAAGTATAATTCTATTAAATAAGTCACATATCATAATCAACAATTATTTTCAATAGTAATTCAATGAGATTACTTGTCATTAATTGATTAATACAATTCTGATCTAGATATTATTATTATTTTAGTACTAGACTAGATCCACCCATGCTTAAACCTATGGTAGGCCATATCTCAACCTACAGCTAATATCACAATATTATGTTTCACACATGCCGGTTAGTCTAGATATCCTTCAATTAGACTCGGTTCATCATCTTGATATGATTTTGACACTAAACTAGTCACAACCATAATTCAGCTCGTGGCAGGCCAAAACATCTTAGCCTATAGCTAATATACAATATTTTATATATAACCAACTATTCCACATGCTCTCCTTTCCCATACTGAGTTATGCACATTTATATTTGTCTTTCTAGTATTGGACTAATTATAATGATGCTCCAATCCATGGTAGGCCAAACACGATGCTATGCCCTTATCAAAGGTTGATTAAGCATACACATCATGTTTCTTGCATGGCCAATCAATTCAAACACCGCCTATGCCTCAATCCATATTATTAAAGTCATAATCTGATTTTCTATATTAGATTAGTCACAGTCATGCTTCAGTCCGAGTAGGCTAAAAATAATGCCGCACCCCAATCTAAAACTGATCTAGTATATACACCATGTTTCTTATATCATGCTTGGAATCCAGCACCAAGATCGAATACATGATGGCCACACACTCTTTAAGATAAGGTCCTAAAGAATATGCCAGGTCTATAAAATTATCCCATTGCTCGAACTCCAGATTAGGCCCATCTAGAACTATGCGTCCTACAACTCTGAAAAATGAAAAAAAGAAAGATTGTGAGCTTTACAGCCCAATAAGAATCCTATCATATTTATACTAATATAATAATATAATTTAAAAATAATAAATAAATTATATCAAAAAGATATCATAAGCCATAAAATCTTGTGTTCAATTATAACGTAATAATTACATAAATATGAATATCGAGAATCATGTACTATCATAAATTCATCATAAATATCATATATGAATTCATATAACTTGTTTTTTATATTTTATCAATGCTTTTCAAATCAAGCATTATTTTTTAGTTTGGACTAATCATGGTCACGTTTCGACCCGTGACTGACAAACCATAAATTATACTTCGGTCCGTTGTTGCAATCCATAATAATTATGCTTTGGCCCATAATAGCAAACTAGAATATCCACGATTTGGCTCATAGTGATAAACCAAGGTATCATGATTCAGCCCATGACTGGCAATTCAGGTTATCATAATTCAGCTCATGATTAGTAATCTTCATCATGGCTAGTCCAAATCTTCTATCATAGTTAATAGGTCATTCAATAATTTTGTATCATATATCTTGCTCAATTTCAAACATGTGCTATTTTATTCTCAACAATTATATACCCAGCATATAATACATGTATAATAAAGAATCATATATTTGATGTAAAATCATAAATCAATATGCATAATTTAACAAAATCATATATATACAGATGATCATGTAAAGGGATCCTTACCTTTGTTGACAACAAGTTAACCTCCTAATCTCAATCCACATCCTGATTTATGAATCAAATGCTAAGGGCTTGCTAGAAGATCTCTTGACCTAAAGATTGTTCTTTTGGATATTCAAATTAATATTTTAAAATAAATCAACTTAAATATTTATAACCCTCTATTAGGGTTCATCGGGTCCACGCCCCCATCCCCAAGATTTTTTTCTTTATTTAAATTTTTCATAATCCATCTTTAGAAAAATAAATAATTAAATAAATTTATTAATTAAATAATTATTTATTTATTATAAACCAAAGAAGAGAGAAGAACCATCTCTTCTTCTCATCTTCTTCCTTTTTTTCCAAAATAGAGATTTATTCCCCTTTCTATTTTTCATAATTTATTTAAGAGAGAGAAATAAATAAATTAATACTTCACTAATTAATTAATTATTTAATTAACAAATAATTAGAGAAGAGAGACCTTCCTCCTCTCTCCTTCTTTTCTTTTCTATCCTAAAATAGGGGATTCTTTTCCCCATTCCCTTTCTCCCATCCACAATGGCCAAAGACCTGAGGTTGGCCACTCATGGTAACTCCCAGTGGCCATGAAATAATAGCCCAGACGATAGTCCTAATAGTGGCTATTGCCGGTGGCATACAAAAAAATAAACATAAAAATAGGATGCCTGATAATTATAATAAATGCACCATTAAAAGTATTAATTTATTAATTAATTTATTATTATTTTAAAAAATTAAATATTTTATTTATTATTTTTAGAAAATATGTTTATCAATAGAAAGAGCTTATTTTTTTATCATAATAAAATAAGTTTGAAGTAAATCCGAGTTAAAATGGATCCAATATAAATTTTTAAAAAAATAATAAAAAAATATAAAACAGTTCAGTCGGCTTGTCCAGCCAAGCTGGCACGCTCAGCCAAGCTACTGAAAGTAGCTCAGTCGATGCATCCTAGTTAGTCGATGCATCATTCAAACTAGCTCAGCCATAGAACCCGACTCACCGGTCCATGAAATCAAGTGTAGACCACCAGCTCAATAGAAGGCAGTGAATCACAGGCTACCATGTGGTGGACCAAGACCCTTGAAAGGTTCAAAAAAATTCTTACACGGCCTTCAAGGGTAAAATGGTAATTTCACAAGCCAAGGTGCTCGTTGATTGATTATGGTCTGCAGTACGGTCGGTCTACAGGATTTATGGAAATAGTATTTGTGCCATCCAATGGCTATGGTCGTTACAGGTTGAGATCTGACGGATGGAAATTAATCCTTGATTCTATTTTCTAGCTGCATGCATCCCAGGCATTGATACGGCGGCTGATGTTCATCTTGGTGGCGATCAAGGCATCTAGAGCTCCATCCAACGATCAAAATCTCATCATCATGTGCGATCGGATGGCCCACATTCATTCCGACTGGATTTAGGTTTTTAACTGTAGGTGGTGTGGTGCTCCCAAGCCTTAGGAGGCCACGGGCGGAGCCAAGGTGAGGGCTCCGGGGAGACTAGGATAGGTGCAGTCCTAGGGCTAGGATAGGAGTTGTCCTAGGGTGGAGGAGGCATGTAGCTCTCTACGGGCTCGAGGTTCAGGTATTGAAGATCTTAAAGGGCTTGGTTGAAGCTTCAAAAATTTGGGATATAAGGTGGAGCGAGAAACCAAAGTCGAAAGATTGAAGACTGCAAAAAAGAAGCTATTTGCAGGTTAGCCGGCTCAATCCAAAACTGGGTCGGCTAAGTCTCAGAGCATAGGACAGACAGAAGATCGCATTCGAGACTACAGGCATGGTACAGAAATTGGGTCGGCTCAGTCTGAAACTGAGCCAACCTAGTCTTAGGTTAGTCGGGTCAGTGCTGAGACTGAGCCGGCTTAGTCTGCAGATAGAGTTACGCATGGATTCTATTTGGGCTAGGATAGAAACTTATCCTAGGGATCTTAAGGCCTAGTTCAAGAGGTCTTAAGGAGGCTAATTCATATATGGATTGGATTTAGATCCAGGAGATGGAGCATGTGAGACATGGGTGTACATGGGTTCGATTAGTACTTTCATATATTAGGTTAGCCTAGGAGAGTTTTTGAGCTGGGGTTTATTAGGATTCATGTGGAAACTCTAGGGTATATAAACCAAGATATTGTAACTTTTATGATAAGATTGGAATACAATTGAGCTTTTCTCTCTAACTCTCTTCTCTCTTCTCTCTGATTTCAACACCAAAATCCTAACTTCTCTCATCTTTCTTAGATCTTCTTCCGTTTGCTGGATTAACACCCAGGTTCACGCAAGAGATTGGATCTATGGCTATGGTTCCGAGCAGTCGTAGGAACAATAATTGGTATCAGATCGAGGTGATGCCAGTTGTTGGGCTTACAGTTGGTATCAGAGTCCGATTGAGCATGGAGGAAGAAGATCGATTTTCAGTAGAGATCAGCAGCAAAATTTAGATCTAAAGGCTTTCTCCAAGCTTTGTGAGAAAGAAAGAGATCACAGGGCTGTTGTCCACCATCTCTAGTCAAGGTATTTCTCAGATCTACCTGTTTGTTGTTATTTGATTCGGATTGATCATGAAGAACAGCAGGTTGAAGGTAAGATTAGAGAAGTTTGATGGAAAGAAAAGTTTCACGATGTGGATGGTAAGAATGGAGGATTTGCTGGTTCAGATGAGACTGGATTTGATCTTAGAGGATAGGCTGGGAGAGATGACAGATAAGGAGTGGGTGTCGTTAGAGAAAAGGGCATGTGTCATGATTAGGGCTTATTTAGTGGATGAGATTTTGTATGGTGTGTTGGAGGAGAGAACATCTAAGAGATTATGGTCGAAGTTGCAGTAGTTGTATATGGAGAAGAATATGTACAACAAGTTGATTCTGAAGAAGCAACTGTACAGCCTTTGGATGCAAGAGGGCGAGAATGTTGTGGGGCATATTCAGCGGTTCTATCGGATGAGCATGGACTTGCTTAATATAGGGATGGATTTAGAAGAGGAGGACAAGAGTCTATTGTTACTGTGTTCACTATCCAAGAGCTTTGATCCATTGGTGACAACTTTACTGTATGGTAAGGAGATACTGATGTACAAGGAGATCGTATCAGTGCTCAGGTCCAATGAGCAGCAGGAATGGATGACGAAGAGGAAGGTCTTCCAAGAGAGTCTTGTGGTTTCAGAGAAGCACATGAAAGGAAAGAAGAAGGGCAAACAGAGGGACAGCAAGGGATCTAAGAGATGCTTCAAGTGCAGAGAAGCAGGGCACTTTAAGTGGGAGTGTCCACTTTGGAAGAAGTGCAAGAAAGGAGAAAACTTGGATTCCATTAATTCAGTCGCTAATAGTGAAGAGTCGGATGAGCTCTTGGTGGTCTTAGAGGAGCTCGCAGGATGTGGTGTATCTGAGATGGTTTCAAATAGGTCTGCAGAGTGTAGAGGGTTCGAAGGGATAGCGATGGTGTTTGAGGTACAGTGGCAGGCTCAGCAGTGCAGCGTTGGATGGTTAGCCTTGCGGGACTTAGAGACTAAGTCGGCTTCTGTGGCATTAGAGAGACTTCAGTTTCAGGTGGAGCACCAGGCAAAGGTGGCTTCACGAGTGGAGAAAGCTGTGATATGGGTTTAGAGTAGACGGGTGCAGAGGGAGGACGTATATCTCAATACCAATGTCGAGACTGTACAGATTCAAGTGGAGAGAATTATACAAGGAGATAGGCATGGCTCTGAGAGAACAGTGTCAGATGGAGCATCAGGATATGCGGCGAGTGCGGGTAAAAAAATATTGCATGATCTCCAGGAAAGTTTAGGACAAGTGATGCAGCTGCCAAGCAGAAGAATACCTACAACTCCAAAGGTGGTGCAGAGAAACAAGCCAAGGACTTTAGTGGTCGAGCCAGTCATCTCGAAGGCCTCAAAGGGAGCTCAACAGCTAAAGAAGAATGACGGTGGCAAGGTGAGCATGAGGGGCTATCAGTACATGCAGGGATAGTGAGATCGTGCAGGAGGATGTTGCCAAGGTGTGTCAAGGCTTGGGCGCACCAAGGTTGAGATTATAGGTGGTGTGGTGCTCCCAAGCCTTGGGAAGCCACGGGCGGAGCTAGGGTGAGGGCTCCGGAGAGACTAGGATAGGTGCAGTCCTAGGAATAGAATAGGAGTTGTCCTAGGGTGAAGGTGGCTTGTAGCTTTCTACGAGCTTGAGGTTTAGATATTGAGGACCTTGAGGGGCTTGGTTGGAGCTTCAAAAATTTGAGACACAAGATGGAGCGAGGAACCAAAGCCGAAAAATTGAAGACTGCAGAAAAGGAGCTTTCTGCAGATTAGCTGGCTCCATCCAAAATTGGATCGGCTAAGTCTCAGAGCACAGGACAGATAGAAGATCGCGATCGGGACCGCAGTTACAGCATAGAAACTGAGCTGGTTCAGTCTAAAACTGAGCAAACCTAGTCTTAGGTTAGCCAGCTTAGTGCTGAGACTAAGTCGGCTCAGTCTGCGGGCAGAGTTATGCATGGGTTCTATTTGGACTAGGATAGGGACTTATCCTAGGGGTATTAAGGCCTGGTTCAAGAGATCTTAAGGAAGCTAATTCATGTATGGATTGGGTATAGATTCAGAGGATGAGAGCAAGTGAGACATGGGTGTACATGAGCTCGGTGAGTGCTTTCATATATTGGGTTAGCCTGAAAAAGTTTTTGAGCTGGGATTTATTAGGGTTCGTATGGAAATTTTAGGATATATAAATCAGGATATTGTAACTTTTACAATAAAGTTGGAATACAATTAAGCTTTTCTTCCTAACTCTCTTCTCTTCTCTCCTCTCTGGTTTCAATGCCAAAACCCTAGCTTCTCTCATCTTTCTTAGATCTTCTTTTGTTTGCTGGATTAACACCCAAATTCACGCAAGAGATCGGATCTACAGCTGTGGCTCCGAGCAGTCGTAGGAGTAACAATTAGTATCAGAGAGAGGTGATGCCAGTTTTATTTTTTGTACCGTTTGATCCAGATCTAATGGCCAAAATTCATAAAACTCAGCAGAATTCATCCAAAGGCTATTTTAATCTGATTTTTCATGGAATTGCTTCACATTTTTCGATTAAAACTCTTCCTAAGTCCCACATTGCTTAGCAACAAAGGATCCAACCCTCGAACACCTATTTAAGGATCCCTAGGCCATCAAATCAAGTAGTCTTCAGTCATGGAAAGGTGATGGTATAGGTTAGAGTCATGCTTGGGATTTAAAGTTGCTTCAAGATAGACGGTGTCGAGAGAAAGAGCTGAACTTCTACACCATCTCAATATCAATGCTGATCCAAGATCAAGATCAACTATTTCTGGTTTTTTTTTTTTATTTATTTTTAAATTTCATATATTTAAATTTTAAACTTTTAATTAATACAAAATTTACTTTTCTACTATTTAAATTTCATGCACTTTATTTTTATTATAAATTTAATTATTATTCTTTAATTTTATTACAAGTAGATGCTAAGATCTAACTATAGATCTTAGTACCAAGTCTAATTTGCATCATTTAATTTTTATTTTTTATTTATAATTCTATTTTCTAACTTTGATTTTTTTAAAAAAATTTTTATTAAAAAAATAAAGATTTTAAAACTAAAATACTATCTTCTTTGTGGATTCGATCTGACTCACTATTTTTTATATATTTTTAAATTATTAAAAAAGCTAAAATTAAACTGATAAATATGGTGTCTTAACAATAAAATCGTGCTCTTACTAAGTTTTTGGCATCATTGTCAAGGGGCATAAAATTAAAGTTATTAATTTCTTTGATTTTTCTTTTATTATTATTTACTAACTTTTCTTAGTTATTTTATAGATTAAAAAAAAGAGATTAGGGAAAGAAGAAAAGCTTCAAATCCTATTTGGTGAGATCAATCCTAAATCCTAAATCTCTCTTTATTATTATTATTATTTTATTTTTAAATTAATTTAAAAAATATCCACTTTGATCTAATTAAAAATCTCACAACAAAAGTAGAAATCCTAATTACTTAGAGCATCCATCATATTAGTTTTATTTTTATTTATTTTTATTTTTGATGATCGCTGGAGATAAGGTAAGTATCTCAAGTTCAATTAAGTTGCCTGCATCTAATTTAGTTAAATAAAATTCCTTGTCTGAAAGTGATTGTGCATATTCATCTTTAAATCAATTTAAGAATAACACCCATTAAACAAGATAAGATGAGGATTTCATCATCATTCCTTAGCCTATAAACAATCAACCAGCATCCTGCATTGATCTAAACCTTTAATCTTAAAATTAATTAGACGTTGGCTCTAGGAACTTGAGCTCAATAGAACAAGAAATCCTAAAAGTTGGATCGAATTAGGGTTAGTCAATTTGATTGATGTCTAAGAAAAGTGGTTCAGAAACTGCATTCCAAAGGAATATGGTTATTTAATTAGTTTCGTTAGCTTATCTGGTTAAGATAATTAATGTCTAAGGCAAGCAACAGAGGGACTCCCACCGACCTTATATTTACTTGACTAGTTGAGTGGCTGATCATATACTTGGAGGGCTTGAAGTTGATCTTGGTAATTAGGAGCTGTCTAGATCTTGGACAATCCTTAGTTATGATTATTTGCCTAACTTGATTGCTAACTAAAATAGCAAACCTAATTAAACCCTAATTTTTCTCTCTCTTCTTAGCTCTAAGACTCCTTAGGACCTCTTCTTTGGAACTCCTCTTTCTTTCTTCTTCTTTTCCCTCCAAAAAAAATAAACTAAATTAAATTAAATTAAATTAAAAATTAAATTAAACTAAAAATAATAATAAAATAAATAAAATAATTAAATATTTTTAAAATTTTTAAAAAATAAAAAAATCTAAAAATCTAAAAAATTCTAGACCACATGATAAGGTTGCACTAGTACATGCATGATAGCAGATTATTTTTTCTGACCTAGTTGAACCCTATCATAAAATTGAATGGTTGAACTATATTAAACTTGAAAATCAAATGACTGGAAATAATGGAGTACCACCCTAGACAGATAAAGAAATATTTTATTTCTTCCATCTATAATCCATCAATTTGTATCCAATTACCTGATATCCATGCTACCCACTATGAGATCAAGCCTACCATAATCCAGATGCTCCTATTTATGAGAACACCAATGACGATCCTTACAAGTATCTGGATAAATTTTTAAAAATCTACTCTATAGTAAAAATTCAAAATTTAACTGATGATGTCCTTAGACTAATCTTATTCATTTTTTCATTAAAAGATAAAACCAAGTATTGGCTTGGCATAATAGGAAGACCAATCCAAACCTGAGTTGAATTGCAACATGAATTTCTTAAGAAATTTTATCCCATAGGCCAAACTAACACCACGAGGCAAGCTACCATTGAATTTGATTAGCTTTCATAGGATCAAATTCACGAGTCATGGAAGAGACTTAAGAAACTTATTGGAAAATGCCCACACCATGGTCTGTCTAAGTGTTAGATAGTTCAAGCTTTCTATGAGGGTTTAGGAGACCAATATAAATAAATGGTAGATGCATCTTGTGGAGGTGCATTCATGAATAAAAGTGAGCACAAAGCTTATACGTTGTTTGAAATCTTGAGTAAAAACTCAATCAACCATGCTTCGTTATCTTTCTAACGAAAGTGGGCAGGAATCTATGATCTAGAATCTAGTTCTAAGACTGATTTAAATCTAATAAATAAAGTAAACCTTCTTGCCCAAAAATTAGATCAACTTTTAATCCTAAGTCAATAATCTCCTGCACAATTCACATCATCCTCTAATTATCAGAAGATTTATTCAATCTGTGCTAGCCCAATCCATCATGTGAGTTAATGTTTCACAACTACACGATTTCCATCCTTCATCTAAGAATAAGTTCAAGCTACACAAGGCTACTTTAAGTCGGTTATTGATTCTTTTTCAAATTTATCTAACCCAGATTAGAGGAAGCACTCTAATTTTTCTTGGATATCCCAATAGACTCAGGCTCAGACCAAAACTTCACTAGTATAGAACTATCAAAATAGGCTTTAATATCAAAATTATGCTTATAATTATGGTCAGCCTAGTCAGTCTATCTAGCCATTATATTATAATCAGCCATCATACCCACCTCCTCAACAAACCAATCTAGCTGACGATAGATTTAATCAACTATAATAATTAATTCTAACTCAATAATAATCAATTTTGACTCAACAATAATCTATCATTAGAATAGAAGCTCAAATAGGATAATTAGCTGAGTCTACTATGGGAAGAGAACTAGGTCAATTATCGAACTTATCAATTATAAATTTCATAAATAACCCACCTATTATCCACCAACCATCTGAACCTAATCATCAATCTAATGTTCTACTTAAGAATCTCCAATTTGAGAATGCCAAAGTAATTTCTAAACTTAAAAGTTATAGAATTCTTATGGACTCATACCAAGTCCAGATGAGAGAGGCTAGTACCGATGCTAGCCAAAATAAGAATATAGAAGAATAGGTTAGTACTAAGAATAATCGCATAAAAGAATCTGAGCCCAAAATTGGTACTGATGCTTATTCCAATTTAAATAAGATAGACAAAAAAGAGAAGAAAATAGATGATTTATCCGAGACCTATAAACCAATACTCCTATTTTCTTCAGCCCTAGAGGCTGGTTCTTTTTATAAAAATCAAGAAGCATGTAATGAAGTATCAACGAAGTTATTTAAACAAGATCATATTAATTTATCTCAAAAATTAAAAGCATCATTAGACATCCTTTCAGTATTCATTGCATCAAACTTAACTCCTAATCCAAAAACTCAATTCATGAGTATTTTAGAAGAATAAATAGGAGAAATTCTTGACAAATAATGGTCTGAGAATAGGGTCATGAACTATATTTCTATAATTAAAAATGAATATATCAATAAAAGGATAACAAACTATCTTTCTGAGATTGGCAATCCAAGACCATTAGAATTTATCAATCCAGTATTTAATACAGGATAAATAAGCTATCTTGTATCTAGCTGAAGATGGTAAACTTAGTACTTATTGAAAGGCAACTCAATATTTAATTTTTTTCATCTAATTTATCTTTTTAGATCATTTTGAATAAGTTAGAGGAAGAGCCAAATTTTTAAAGAATTATGCTGGACCATGAAACATGTTAAGCCAGGTGTATTATTTTTTATTCTTTATTACATCATTTATTTTTTCTTCTTCATTGAGGACAATATTGATTAAGTAGGAAGAAAGAATAATAAAAATTTTTAAAATTTTTAAAATTCTTAAATAAGTTAGTATTTAGCATTTAGACACCTGATTATACTTAAGAATTGAGTTAAACTAAGTATTTTTAAAAGAAAATTGATGCACAGATTAGAGAATTTATGAGATATTAAGGGATTAAGTATTAAAAAAAATTATTAAATAGTTAAGTTTAGAATATAATTATTTTTTTTTGAATATTTTTAATTTTTTCTACCAGCATCAAAGAAGAGTCTATTTTTTATAGACTTGTGTATAGTAACTATATATTTCTTCATAATAAAAAAATTAAATAAAATATTTTTTAAGTACTTCTCATTGAGTAATCAGGCTTCTTTGCCTAATAAAGTATTGAGTTTTACATCAAAAAATAGGAAGGACGAAGAAGCTCATTGTAAAACTAGTCTTAACTCGTAGCCTGTTTGATTCGAGCTAGTAAGCCTGAGGGATATTTTATACCTAATGCCTTAAAGTCAACTGGTTTGAGAGTCATCGATCCAAGACTCACTACAGAGATCAGATAGAAAGCTTAAAAGATTGAGACACTCAATAGTAGTACAACATTAAAAAAAAATACATTGATTTTTCACTGAGTAATTGAGTCCCATTATCTAAGCAAGTAATGATATTCACATCAAAAAATAGATAATATGAATAAAAAATATTAATAAATAAAGGACGAAAGTAGCAATACACTTATCCATATGAAAGTTTAGATAATTCAAAGATAAAGATAGGAATAATTAAGAAAAAAATTTTAAAAAATTAAATATTTTTTTACTTAATTTTTATATTAGTAAGTATTAATACTCCAATGATATACTTCATTCATGCTCTATTGAACATCAATGACCATTTAAAAAATTACTTGGATGAAATTCGAAACTCTAAAGCTTAAAAGGTATCTAAAATTAAATTCTTTCTTTACATAAGGATAAGCAAATTTTAAGTTGGGGATGTGATAATTACAATAAATCACCATTAAAAATATTAATTTATTAATTAATTTATTTTTTTAAAGAATTAATTATTTTTATTCATCATTTATAGGAAATATATTTATTAATAGAAAAAGCTCATTTTTTTTATCACAACGAAATAAGTTTGGAGCAAATCCAAATTAAAACGGACATGATATGAATTTTGAAAAAAGATAATAATAAAAAAAATAAAATAGCTCAGCTGGCTCGCCCAGCCAAGCCGGTGCGTCCTAGTTAGCCGGTGCATTATTCAAGCCAGCTTAGCCACAAAAGCTAACCTGTCGGTTCATGAAACCAGGCATGGACCGCAAGCTCACCAGAAGGTAGTGAATGACAGGCTACCATGTGGTGGACCAAGATCCTTTAAGGGTTCAGAAAAATTCTCACATGACATTTAGGGGTAAAATGATAACTTTATAGGCCAAGGTGCTCACTGATTAGTTACGGTCATTGCCGATTAAGATCTGACATATGGGAATTAATCCTTCCTTGATTCAATTTTCAAGCTGCATCAGCACGCCATCCAACGACTGCATGCTTCCCAAGCATTGATCCGATGGTTGATGTTCATTCCGACAGTGATCAAGGCATCCAGAGCTCTATCCAATGGCTGAAATCTCATCATCACATGCGGTCGGATGGCCCACATTGATTTCGACTGGATTTAGATTTTTAAACATGTTTTTTTGGCATTTTTTGAACCATTTGATCCAAATTTGATGGACAGAATTCATAGAACTCAGCATAATTCGTCCTAAGGCTATTTTAATCTAATTTTTTTATGGGATTTCTCCATATTTTTCAATTAAAACTCCTCCTTAGTCTCACATTGCTTAGCAACAAAGGATCTAGCCCTATAATATCTATTTAAGGACCCCCAGGCCATCAAATCAAGTAGTCTTCGATCATGAAATAGTGATGGTATAGGTTAGACCCATGCTTGAAATTCAAAGTAGCTTCTAGGTAGACGGTGCCGAGAGAAAGAGCTGGGCCTCTACACCATCTCAATGCCAATGCCGATCCAAGATTAAGATCAACTACTTCTATTTTTTTTATTTTTTTCTTTTTTTTAAATTTTATGTATTTAAATTCTAAACTTTTAATTAATGCAAAATTTATTTTTCTATTATTTAAATTTAATGCATTTTATTTTTATTATAAATTTAATTATTATTCTTTAATTTTATTGCAAGTAGATGCTAAGATCTAATTAGCATATCTTAGTACCAAGTTTAATTTTTTATATTATTTAATTTTTATTTTTTATTTATAATTCTATTTTTCAAGTATAATTTTTTAAAATTTTTTTTATAAAAATTAAAAATTTTGAAACTAAAATGTTGTCTTCTCTGTGGATTCGACTCGACTCGCTGCTTTCTACGTATTTTAAATTATTAAAAAAATTAGAGTTAAACTGATAAACATGGTATCTTTATGACAATATCGTGCTCTTATCAATGTCTTGCTTTGAACCCAAAACTGATGGCTTGCCAGCTTCAATCTCGTGCCAGCGACATAGAAATAAAGAAGAAAGAAGGGGGAATAAGGAGCTTATCTTGCTTCAACAGCTAGAGAGGGTTCCAATGACCCTTTTCTCGGCAAGAACCTATGGAGAGACCTTGAGAAATTTTAGCCAATTCATGGCGATTTCTCAAACAACTTGAGGTAAAGATATAAGGGAGGGGAAGGAGGTTTTTATAGAGGATTTTTCCAACCCCAATCGGACTCTTCCATGCATTACTAATTTTAACAAAATCGAGGGAAGAAAACTCCTAACTTGAGTCTTCTGATGATGATGTTCTTTTTTTTTTATGCATCCTAAAATTCATGTGGAAGGAAAAATTTTGGGGTCAGTTTATTACATTCTCCCTCCTTAAAATAATTTCATTCTCTAAATTAGCATACCATAAAGTCAATAACTATAAGTGAATCACATTTTTATCCCATCCTTGACCTCCTACCTCTTACCAAAAAAAATTTGAATCTTCTATTATAATATTTTTCATATTAGAATCAATATTTATAATCAAATTTTAATAATTTAAACTACCACGCTTTTGTTGTGCACTCTGATCTAAATCTATCAAATTTCTTAGATTTTCTAAATTACTTCTAAACTAATTAGATCATAAATTTGTTAATCCCTCAAATTATAATTTAAGATATAAATTATCCATCCAAATCCTATGAATCCCCACTATCACAATCGCTAATGATCATAACCCTAATTTCTGATATCATTTTGTCACATCCTTAGTAATCATAATCTTATGCTAAAAAATCTCTTAACTCACAGTCCCTAATAAACTTAAATCTAAACTCTTATACCACTTTATCATGTCCCAAATCCAGTATCAGGATCGAATATGTGATGGCCACACACTCCTTAGGATAAGCCTCTAAAGAATATGCTAGGCCTATAAAATCACTCCATTGCTCAAAAAAATGAAGAAAAAATGAATTCAAATCACTTTATCAGATGACGCCCATCCAAAACTATGTGTCCTGCAACTCTAAAAAAATGAAGAAAAAAGAATTGTGAGCTTTATAATCCAGTAAGAATTCCATCATATTTACACTAATATAATAATATAATTTAAAAATAATAAATGAATCATATCAAAAAGATATCATAAGCAACAAAATCTCATGTCCAATTATAACATAATAATTACATAAATCTGAATATCGAGAATCATGTACTATCATAAATATCACATATGAATTCATATAACTTATCTTTTATATTTTATCAATATTTTTTAATTCAAGTATTATTTTTTAGTTTGAATTAATCATGATCATGTTTCGGTCCATGATTGGCAAACCATAAACCATATTTCAACCCATGGTGGCAATCCATAATAACTGTGCTTTGACCCAAAGTGGCAAACCAGAATATTCATAATTCGGCTCATGACTAGCAATTTAGCTTGTTACGATTTGGCCCATGACTAACAATCCACATCTAAAGGAATCAGATCTAGGTTTTAGATTAGCAACCTCTCCACTATAAGAGGTAAACCTTACAGCAGGACAACCTTATAATCAGTCTGTATAATCTAAAATATTTATGTTTAGATTTAAAATTCTTTCAAATCTAATAAATCATAAATAAAATTAGATCATATATAATAAATTTATGATTAGTGTTAGATCTACATGAATTAGGACAATCTTTACATTGTAAAGGATAAACCTTATAGCAGGACAATCTTATATCAATTTGTGTGATTGAAATTTTTAATTTTAAATTTAATTATTAGATTATAAATTAGATCTAATCTAAAAATAATCTAAACATGCATCATAACTTATGTAATAATGAATCATAGCTCTGATACTAATTGAAGAAATCAGATCTAGAATTTCAGGATTAGATCTTGAAACTTTTTTAGATCTATATAGCAAAAAATAAGAATTAATCAAATTAATTCATAAAATATCAGATAACTCCTAGATCTAAAATTCTATTACATGATTATAGCATATGATTAAATCAAAAATTAAAAATCATTAGAAGAGAAAGTGTTGATCTCATCAACATAGATCTACACTAGATCTAATGTAGGTATGTAACAGGGGATCAGATCTATATTACTTTTGCAAGTTAGACATTCTAACTCACTGATTCAGGTTTGAGAATGTAGCTCCAAGGCACACACGCATCTGGCCTCTAAAGGTTATCCATACGAGCCCACGAATGCTGGTCATAAGTTTGGTATCCGAAAATCAGCATAGTATGCTAGTATTATGCTAATCCTTCTTCGATGGTCGATCCGAATCTTCCTTCTTTAAGGTTTAGACACTCCAATATTTCAAAAGGAAGGGAAAATATTTTTACCCTGAGACAACTCTCAAAAAAAATCTCTAAGGAGGAAAAGGAAAGAACAAAACAACTTTAGAAGAAGACCCTCTTCTTCTTCTTTGTTCTCTTTTCTAGACACCTAGATTTGTGTCTTTAAAATTCCCACGCGCAAGATGTTTCTCTCCCAGGACTTACACACCCAAAAATCCTCTCTCTAATGTCTGAAAATTTTTAAAAAATCAATCCAAAAAACCTTTTAAATAATGAGATATGGACGAGTCTTGTCTAGGTCAAATACCTAGATAAGGCAGGTCCAATTTAGGCAACTTATGGGGCGCCCAACACTTGGGCACCCCCTCCTTTCTTTTAGGCATGGACCATCAATATGGGGCACCCAAAAGATGTCTTATTTTCCATGAAAATATGAGAGAAAAATCAGAGATGTGGGCGGCATACATGGGGAGGAGTTTTAGTTGCTTAAAATTCTATCGCATAGAATTTAAATCAAAATCAATTCCATGTTTGACTTGGTCTACAACCAATTTCCATGTAACAAGGAAGGGAGAGACTATGGGCATACGTGAAGGCCTAGGGAGAAGCTTTTCCATGCACAAAATTAAGGAGAAGGGGCATGGGATGGGTGTAGGATATTGGTGGCACAAGGTAGGGAATCCTAGTCATACTAGGATTCCTATTTTGACTTGGTCAAAAATGGTTTCTCAAACCAAATTAAATCAAAATAAGTTTAATCCAATTAGAATAGATTTTAGTTCAACCAAGATCTTAATTAAATTAGATTTAATTTTAATTTAATTTTTAATCAAATTAGAGATTGGGTTGATCCAAGTCCTAATTGAACTAGAATTAGTTCTTTCTTGCACTTGGCTTATCCAATAAACTAATTAAACTTGATCCAATCAAGCCCAAACCAAATCTAATTAAATCATATTTAATTAGACTTAATTTTAGTCCATTGACTTATCAAATTAAGTTAATTAGTAATTCAATTACTAATTGATCCTCCTACAACACTTGCACTAGGTTAAACATCAATTATATCGAATGTTTAACCCTACAATGATTCTTAATTATTGATCAACCATCCAATCATATCATGAACTCTTATGTGTGTGACCCCATAGATCCAAACCTAAGTCAATAGCATAAAAATAAATTCTTGTACCAATCAAAGTAATCATCAATAATAGTATCCGATGGTCGAATAGGTCAAATATGTAAAACAACATCCTTAGAATCCATATGGATATAGTTTTCATATAATTCATCTGTTTGATCAAAATACTCATAGAATGCCTTAGAGTTAACTATCAACCTTGATTAGGTCATCCACATTATATTTTAAAATATTAATTTCATCTTATGGATTATCCTAGCAAAGATTTTGCTATATTGAAATACAGTGATATATTCTTCTCCAACTTTTGAAGTGGTCAATCCCATCTTGATCATACACTGACTTCATAAGTACTTGACTTTATCCAAAAGTCTTCTATTATTGAATTAAAAATTTAGTTAGTCCAATACCAAAGCATAGTGAGTTGCTTGCAAGCCACTGAGGTGATCTCAGGTCTAAGTGATACTTATACCTATATCCCATCAAAATAATTCTTGATAACAGAATGCTCTAGAGTTGGTCACATTCAATGACGACATATCCTTACATCATTTTAGTATGATATACTAGTATCTCCATACTTCTTAGTTAAGAGGACAACCAACCTATATGGCATACAGCAATCTATGCTCGATAGATGCTGTCGTCCTTATTAATAGCCTATTATTTGATCGCGAATAGTTTAAAGATTCTTCTCCATTCTTAACGAAGCCATACATTTTGATCACCTTATCAAAATGCATGTTCCAATTTTGAGATGTTTGTTTCGATCTATAAATGGATCTCTAAAGCTTGCACACCTTGGACTCATCTATGGATGTGAATTCTTCAGGTTGTATCATATACACCTCTTCGATCAGCTCTTTATTTAAAAAAATTATCTTCACATCCATCTGTCAAATCTCATAATCCAGATGGATAGCTATCATAAGCATTATCCAAATAGATTTAAGCATTGTCATAGAAAAGAACATCTCGTCATAGTCAATACCATAATACTGATGATATTCCTTAGCAATCAGACAGGCTTTATAGGTCTCCACCTTTTCGTCTGTGCCTCTCTTTCTTTTGAAGATCCATTGACACCCAATGGGTTTGATCCCTTTGGATGGATCAACCAATGTCCATACATCATTGATCTTTATGGACTCCATCTCAGATTTCATGGCCTTGAGCCATATCTCGGAATTAGATCTTTGTATTGCGTCCATATAGGTGATTGGATCCTTATCGTTCTCATCGAGTTTGATGGAATCACCATCCTGGACCAAGAAATCATAGTATCTGTCCGACTGACGTGATACTCTATTGGATCGCCTTAATGGTACAGGTATATTGGGCTCCAGATTTAATCTAATCAAATTCAATTCAGGTTCAGCCATAGGTGTCGGTCCTTCTACCTATTGAACTTCATCAAGTTCAACCTTAGAGGCAAAGGTTCCTTCACCAAGAAACTTTTTATCTAAAAAGATTGCCTTGAGGTGGGTAGAAAATATATTCTTTGATCTCTTTTGGGTATCCTATAAATGTGCACTTGTCAGAGCTATATCCAAGTTTATCTGTGGTTAACCGCTTCACATAAGCCGGGTACCCCCAGATCCTAAGGTGTGAAAGTGCTGGCTTACACCCCATCCATATCTCATATGGAGTCTTAATTACAGACTTACTTGAAATCCTATTTAATAGATAGTAATCCAATTCGAGTGCATATCCCCAGAAGGATATCGACAAGCTGGCAAAACCTATCATGGATAGGATCATGTCTAACAAAGTCTGATTCTTCCTTTCAGATACACCATTATGCTATGGTGTTCCTGAAGAAGTTCATTGAGAGAGAATTTCATTCTCTCCTAGATATATGAGAAACTCATCGAAAAGGTATTCTCCTTCTTGATCAGATTGAAGAGTTTTAATACTCTTTTTAGTTTATTTTTCTACTTTACTTTAGAATCGTTTGAACATTTTAAATGAATCCGACTTATATAAATAGATATATCCATATCTGGATAGATCATTTATAAAAGTGATGAAGTAGAAATATCCATCTCTAGCACTAGTACTCATTGGTTCACATACATCAGTATGTATTAGACCTAAGAGCTCAGTGGCTCTTTCATATTTTTCAGTAAAAGGTGACTTAATCATTTTACCAAGAAGATAAGATTTATAGGTTGAAAGTGATTCACAATCACTAACTTCGAGGATATCCTCTTGAGTCAATCTGCTTATCCTATTCTTATTTATATGTCTTAGCCTATAATGCCATAAATAGATATCAGACACATTATCTAATCTAGGATGCTTACCAGTTGAATAGACTATATTAACAGGTTGTGATAGCATGTATACACCATTATTCAAATGTTCAGAGAAAATAGTAACACCATCATAATGATATTACAAAATTATTTTTTTATTAAAATTTCATAATTGTCTTTGGCCAAAAGACCTACAGAAATGATAATAAAAAAAAAACTAAGATAAAAATAACAATCATTAAGAATAATAGTATGGAACTCAAATACAGGTTTCAAGATTCCTAATGCTAGAACTGGAACTGATCTTCTATCTCCAACATTCAGGAATCTCTCGTCTTGCTCGAATCTCCTACTGACCTACAATTTCTGCAATAAATTATAAATATGGTAAGAGCTACCGATATATAATACCCAGTTAGTAATATCATAAATAAAGAAATTATAAGGAATTATCATATAAATATCTTGTCTAGCAATAGCTTGCTTCTTTTTTTATCTATTTGAGTCTAGAAAGATAATGTACTGAGAATAGTTCCTCTTCTAGTGCCCTCGCTTCTTGCAAAAGAAGCATTCAGCTTGACTCTTATCAGGCTTGATCTTTCTGATCTGGCCCTGCACAAATATCCCAACCTGAATTTGCACCTTTTTGCCTTTCTTCTTCTTATTCTTCTTTCTTTTTCTAAAGGATCGAGAACTAAAAAATGAACCTCCTATTAAGTTCACCGACTCCTTATGGAGCTGATGATCCTTCTCAAAGTTTTGAAGTAATCCCAGTAACCTGTGGTACTTTACTTCAAGCTTTGTCAATCTATAATGAGTAAGGAATGGAAGATAAAACTTGGACAGTAAGTTCAGTATTGCATCTTTTCCAAGCTGTTCATGCAAGAAAAAGTTGAGCTTGCTTAAATGCTCTATCAGCTCGATCATGTACAGTACATAATCAGTGATAAAAGCTCCATCCCGTATTCTGGCATTAAAGATGGCACAACTAGTCTTGTGCCTCTCAATATCATCGGGTGTGCCGAAAGAATCCTCCAACACTTGAAGCATATCTTTTGACTGAGCCATCTAGAATCTGCAACTAAACTTGTCGCTCATTGTTGCCTACATAATACAATGCATCATGGTTCGATCATTGAGCCACTTCTGATAAGTATCTCTGACTATTCCATGTGCATTGGTAGCTGGCTCCTCAGGTGTTGGATCTATCAACACATACAAGATTCATTCATACTTCAGGATAATCTTCAACTTTCAGTATCAGCTATCAAAGTTGGGTCCCACCAGCTTATCATTATCTAATAATGATTGAAGCAAAAGAAAAGTGGCCATATCCATACAAAAAAAAATCAAAATCTAATTAGTAATTGATTCATTAAACTAAAAGATTTAGACTTTAATCAAAATATTCTTCCACTATTTTATTCGAATTGATAGTCTCTACCTCCAATTCGAGAAATTATCTTAATTTCTTAGTGGATACTAGAATCTATATTGCACACAAGCCCAACTTTGGTTGGTCAACCCATGTACATCTAAGGATAGATTTATAATCAATTATTTTTTTAAATAATTTTTAGTAATTTAATTTTTATCTCAGTTCCTAATCAGTAGGCTTTGGCCTCCACTAAAAAGATCTGGTTAGGTCCAACCATTAACATGACCATACTTGATCCATCTAACCAATGAATGATTAAGTCCAACTTTGGTTGGTCAATCTAACCACCATTTAGAAAGATACGATCAAAAAATCATATCATGAATGATAATTCCATCAGTCGATAAGCACTAGACCTTTGGGCCTCCAATGATTATCCAACTAATCAATCATTATCATCTACTTAATGGGAGGCTATAATCTAGTTATCACCATAACTATTCCATTTTAAGGACCTAATAATTTTAAAGAATTTAATTTATTTGATTCAAAAAGAGAAGGTCAGATGAACCAGCTTCTCATGATCCTTTCACTGGCTTCACCAAGTCAGCTTAAAGGAGATCATTAATAGGCTGGTCTAGGAGCACCTAAATCAGTCACACTGATTTACCTAGCTGACATGGGTTAGCTCAAATTATCAAGTGATCTGATCAAAACATAATCTCATCAAGAAGGCTAGGTGAGTGAGATTGATAGGAGGGTCTGCCAAAGCTTATCTTAGACACTATAAAAAATAGCCAAGTAAGCGGGCTACCAATTAAAGACCACCGATTTGGAATGTCAGACTTATCTTAAACACCAACTAGTTTAATTAATCTCGATTAGGTCAACCTAATAGTTCATACTAGACCGCATAGCTAAGAATCAAATCCATCTTGGGTCTCGTTAAAGATATGGACTTGACCAACTATAACTATTGTAATTGATTTAAAGAATTCTTGACCTAATCTAAGATAATAATTGATTAGATTTAGTCAATTCTCTAATTAAGTCCATTATTTAATCTAATCATAGGTCTAACCTAATTAGTGGACTTAATTTTTACTAACCCATTAATCCAATGTGTTATGATTTGTGTCTTAGGATGTTCAATTCATAATTCTAGATCCTAATCAAACAACTTCTTAATTTTTAATTAAATTTTGGGCTGAGGGTTGGAGTTTGACTTTTTAAAAATAATTTTTATATTTATAAAATATTTTTATTACATGATTCTACCAACCAAGTTACATGTTCGATTCATAATCAATATGCAAATAAAGTAAATATGAAACTACTTTAGATCTAATTTAAACAGGTTTATATAATTGAAACTATTTCAATTTAAATTAATCATAAATCATCTTAGATCAAATTTAACATATTTATAATAATTAAAATTATATTAAAATATTTTTAATCAGATCATAAAATCTCTTAAATCTAATCTAAAATTTTATGATCAAGATTTTAGATCAGCACGTACTAGGACAACTCTTCACTGTAAGAGATAAACCTTACAGTAGGACAACCTTATAATCAGTCCATATAATCTAAAATATTTATTTTTAAATATAAAATTCTTTTAAATTTAATAAATTATAAATAAAATTAGATCATATCTAATAAATTTATGATTAGTATTAGATCTACATGAACTAGGATAATCTCTCTACTGTAACGGATAAATCTTATAGCAGGATAATCTTATATCAATTTATGTGATTAAAATTTTTAATTTTAGATTTAATTATTAAATTATAAATTAGATCTAATCTAAAAATAATTTAAACATACATCATAAATCATGTAATAATGAACCATAGCTTTGATACCAATTGAAGGAACCAGATCTAGGATTTTAGGGTTAGATCTTGAAACTTTTTCAGATCTATTCAGCAAAAAATAAAAATTAATCAAATTAATTTATAAAATATTAGAGAACTCCTAGATCTAAGATCCTATTATATGATTATAGCATGTAATTAAATCAAAAAGTAAAAATTATTAGAAGAGAAAATGTTGATCACATCAATATAGTTCTACACTAGATCTAATATAGGTATATAACAAGGGATCAAATCTGTATTATCTTTGCAAGTTAGATGTTTGAACTTGCTGATCCGGGTTTGAGGATGTAGCTTCAAGTCGTACATATGTTCGACCTTTAAAGATTGTCCACACGAGCCCATAAATGTTGATCATAAGTTCGGTACCCGAAAATCAACATAGTATGCTAGTATTGTGCCGATCCTTCTTCGATAATCGATCCGGATCTTTTTTCTTCAAGATTTGTACACTCTAATATTTTAGAAAGAAGGGGAGAGATTTTTAACTTGAGACAACTCTCAAAAAAAAATCTCTAAGAAGGAGAAAAAAGGAAGAACAAAACAACCCAAGAAGAAGACCCTCTTCTTCTTCTTTATTCTCTTTTCTAGACACCTAGATTTGTGTCTTTAAAATTCCCATGCTGAAGATGTTTCTCTCCCAGGTCTTACATGCCCAAAAACCCTCTCTCTCTAATGTCTAGAAAGTCTAAAAAAATCAGCCTAAAAAACCTTTTAAATAATGAGATATAGAGGAGTCTTATCTAGGTCAAATACTTAGACAAGGTAGGTCCAATTTAGGCAACTCATGAGGAGCCCAACACTTGGGTGCCCCCTCCTTTCTTTTTGGCGTGGACTAGCAATAAGGGGCACACAAAAGATGCCTTATTTTTCATGAAAATATGAGAGAAAAATCAGAGATGTGGGCGGCATAAATGGGGAGGAGTTTTAGTTGCTTAAAATTCTATCTCATAGAATTTAAATCAAAACCAATTCAAAGTTTGACTTGGTCTACAAGCAATTTCCATGTAACAAAGAAGGGAGAGACTATGGGCATGTGTGAAGGCCTGGGGAGAGGCTTTTCCATGCACAAAATCGAGGAGAAGGAGTGTGGGATGGGAGTGGGATATTGGTGGTACAAGGTAGGGAATCCTAGTCATACTAGGATTCCTATTTTGACTCGATCAAAAATGATTTCTCAAATCAAATTAAATAAAAATAAGTTTAATCCAATTAGCATAGGTCTTAGTCCAACCAAGATCTTAATTAAATTAGATTAAATTTAATTTAATTTTAATTTAATTTTTAATCAAATTAGAGATTGGGTTGACCCAAGTCCTAATTGAACTAGGACTAGTTCTTCCTTGCACTTGGCTTATCTAATAAATCAACTTGGACTTGATCCAATCAAGTCCAATTCAAATCTAATTAAATTATATTTAATTATACTAAATCTCAACCTACTGATTTAGTCAAATCAAGCCAATTAGCAATCCAATTGCTAATCGATCCTACTGCAATACTTGCATTAGGTTAAACATCAATCGCATTGAATGTTTAACCCTAGAACAATTCTTAATCATTGATCAACCATTCGATCAGATCGTGAACTCTCAGGTGTGTGACTTCATAGGTCTGAACCTAAGTCGGTAGTATAGAAATAAATTTTTATATCAATTGAAGTGACCATCTAGCAATGGTATCCGATGGCCAAATAGGTTGAATGTATAGAATAATATCCTTAGAATCCATGTGGATATAGTGTTCATATAATTCATCCCCTTGACCAAAATTTTTGTAGGATACCTTAGAGTTTAACTGTTAACCTTGATTAGGTCATTCACATTATATTTCAAAATACCAAATCCATCTCATGGATTATCCTGACCAAGATTTTGCTATATTAAAATACAGTGATACATTCTTCTCTAACTCTTAGAGTAGTCAATCCATCTTGATCATACATCAACTTTGCAAGTACTTGACTGTGCTCAGAAGTTTTCTATTACTAAATTAAAAATTTAATTAATCCGATACCAAAGCATAGTGAGTTGCTTGCAAGCCACTAAGATGATCTCAGGTCTAAGGGACACTTATATCTATATCCCATTAGAGTAATTCTTAACAGCAGAATGCTCTGAAGTTAGTCACGTTCAGTAATGATATAGCCTTACATCTTATCTGTATGTCATACTAGTGTCTCCATACTCTTTGATTAAGAGGACAATGAATCTATATTGCATACAATGATCTATGCTCGATAGATGCTGTCATCCTTATTAATAGCCTTCATTTGATCATGAATAGTTTAAGAACTAATCGATAAATTCTCTCTTTATCAAAACTCTATAGTCCTAAGAACTTCATCACAACAATGGAGTTCCTTAGAAGATGTTGACTTTGTAATGAAAAAGATATCAAAATATTTATTATTTATTAATAAATTAATTATAATTATAATATAGCTCAACCATCAATAGACTGATGATTGATTTTGAGATATATTTTTCAACAACATCATGGCTAGTCTAAATCCTCTTTCATAGTTAACAAGTCATTCAATAATTTCGTATCATGTATCTTACTTAATTTCAAACATGTGCTATTTTATTCTCAATAATCATATACCTAGCATATGATACATATATAATAAAGAATCATATATTCGATATAAAACTATAAATCAATATGCATAATTTAATAAAATCATATATATATGTAGGTGATCATGTAAAGGGATCCTTATCTTTGTTAATGATGAATTAACCTCCTAATCTCAATCTACACCATGATTTATGAATCATATGCTAAGGGCCTGCTCAAAGATCTCTTGATCAAAAGATTATTCTTCTAGATATTTAAATTAACATTTTAAAATAAATTAATTAAATCAACTTAAATACCTAGAATCCTCTATCAGGGTTCATCGGGTCCACACCTCCATTTGCAAGATTTTTTTTTATTTGAATTTTCCATAATCTATCTTAGAGAAATAAATAATTAAATAAATTTATAAATAAATAATTATTTATTCATTATAAACCAAAGAAGAGAGAGAAGAACCATCTCTTCTTCTCATCTTCTTCTCTTTTTTCTCCAACATAGGGATTTATTCCCCTTTTTATTTTCCATAATCCATTTAAGAGAGATCTAGAGAAATAAATAAATTAATACTTTACTAATTAATTAATTATTTTATCAATAAATAATTAGAGAAGAGAGAGACCTTCCACCTCTCTCCTTCTCTTCTTTTCCATCCCAAAATAGGGGATTCTTTTTTTCATTCCCTTTCTCCTATCCACAGTGGCGGATGACCTGAGGTCGGCCACTCATGGTAACTCCCGGTGGCCGTGAAACAATGGCCTCGATGATAACCCCAACTATGGCTATTGCCAATGGCATATGGAAAAACGAAAACATAAATAGGGACACCCTACTTTGAACCCAAAATCGATGGCTTGCCGGCTTCAATATCAGGCCGATGATGTAGAAATAAAGAAGAAAGAAGGGAGAATGAGGAGCTTGAAGGAAAATCCTGATTTTTCGGTCCAAGTTCGTTCAGATCTGATCAGATCAAGAGATATATTTCAAAAATTTTTTCTTTAATCTGTATCAGATCTGAAATATTTCAGATTTGATTAATATTATTTTAATAAATAAAATAAATAAGGATAAATTAAATCAAATTTAATTTATCTGATTTGGGTAATCCTATTACCCAGTTGATGATCCTGTATGCAACGGAAGGTTCTGGATCTAGCCACGCAAGCACCTGGCCTCTACCGATATCCACTTGAGTTGGATCTAGAGATCATCTTCTTTTCTATCACATCTCCAAAAATTAGATTTGGATCTGATCTGGAGGATCTTCAAAACTCCTTTTAAAGATCAGCAGTCATCCTTTGCAGCAGCGCAGCCTTCTTGCTTTTGATCGCCTTTCTCTTGCTTGAATCGCACCAACAAAAATCCAAAACTCCTTTTGGACGTGGAGAGCAAGGGGAGAAGGTGGTTTGGCATGGAGAAGGAGGGGAGAGGCAGCCTTGGGGCGTATGAAAACTCTTAGCTTCAATCTCATATCAATCTGAGTTGGGTATAGGGTCTTATTTATAGACTAGCTGTGATCCAACTCCTCTTCTTCCCAACCAATCACAATCCTTTGTAAAATCAGATCTAAATCTGATTGATGGAAATAGAGTCCCATGGATTCCTCCTTAGAGGGTGCCTAAGACCAGTCAAAGTTGGTTCTTAGAAGAACTCTAATTGGAATCCAAAAAGGAGATGGAGTCCTTGTCCAACAAGGACTCCTAGGCGCCTCCAACTTGGGCACACGCCTAGGGTGGCGTGCACCCTCCTCCTTGCTAGGTTCTGGCAGGAGGACAGGCCCCCACCAGCTCTCCAATAGGTGCGTGACATGTGGATCAAAAGTCAAAGTGTCAATGGTCAATGTTTGACCAGTCAAAGGTAGACTTTTGACCAAAGTCAAAGAACAAGAAATGGTAGGTGACCAAAAATGGCAGGTAATGTCTTACAAAATAAGACAATTTTTTCTGACTTGGACAAGCTCCAGTCAGACCATATGAAGGCCTCTGATTGAGCACAAACTCCTTTGGCTCAGTCAGGACAACTTATTTATGATAGTAAAAGAAGAACGTTAGGTTCAATCGAGTGCTAGCATGATTTTCTTGAACCTAATTGAATCTCATTCAGATCAATTGAACTGGATCAGTTCAATTGATGATCACCAGATTCAAACCCTTGTTTGTGTGACCCAGTTAGGTTCAGTTCTGTATGGTAATGGGATATGTCATGATCTCTATCATCGACATCATCGAAACTCCTTTCGATGGATCAGAACTCTTCTGATTCGAACAGCTAGAATGATCGATCATCTAAATCATTCTAATTGCTCCCAAAATCCACCAGTGACACCTAGCAGTATATGGTGGCAACCCATCAGAGCTGAATGCGAACCTCTTGGTGCAGCTACCTGTGTGATTAAGTTCTTCTATCTTGAGCCCCGATCAGATTAGGGTTAAGGTGAACTCGTCAAACCCTAGTTTCTGTCATATGATGTAATCATTCGATTCAAGTCCAATGTGAAAATCTAAATAGAAACTCTTTCTATTATTTCACTCTGCCATGGCCATGGGCTTCTGGACTTGATTCTCATGATCATCATAGGGCTGCTCCTCTACCACCGAGGTAGATAGATTCCATCTTGATGCATCCAGTTCCTACAATGAACATGCTATAGCCAACATACACCTCAAGGGTTCCATATGGCTAGGAGACCGAGTAATGGTGTAGTCAAACTATAACACCCTCAAGGTGAACTGCGATGCACCTCAGGTCAAAGAACCAGACACACTACTGCAGCATCGAGTCAGTCATTGACGAGAAGGTAGACTTCCTAATGACTACTCGAGGTGGTCACGCTCAGTGCCCTCGTTCTCTAACGAGTACCTGTACTCTCGCTCCGGTGTCTCCACACCATAGACTCAAGACTCATCTACTAAAGAGAAGCGATTGTACACCAACCTTCCGGATCAATCACCATCCTCGTGATGATCCTATGGTCGGGAGCAATTTATGAGTTAATAATGATTATTCATGTCTTAAATTTTCAACTCTTGAAAATATGAATTATCATTACCATTAACTCAAAGGATGTATCACAGACACTAAATACACATATGTGATAGAAAATAACCCATTTATTGATTTTAGTCAAAATTATAATTTTGCCCCTAGAAGTGTATTACAAGTGTCAGCCAATTCTGGCTTCTAGGGCACATATATCTAACAATCTTCCACTTGTTCCTAAAGCCAATTGGCTACAAGTCTAAGTCCCATCTTCTCAAGGTGGGCTTCGAACTTCTGCTGGCCCAACGGCTTTGTAAGTGGGTCTGCCACATTATCTGCGGAGTCGACTCTCTTGACCTCGACGTAACCCTTCTCGAGGTAATCGTGGATGAGGTGATATCACCACTTGCTTGGAACTCTTCCAGCTGACAGCATCACCATTGCACACAAACAGACTCCTAGATGTCGACTTTCGATCATCTATATCGGACATGAAATTCGAGTCTGTGTATTCCTGGACTTGGAGTTCTCCATTACCAAAGACCAACATCATATCCTTAGTTCTTCTCAAGTACTTAAGGATACATTTCACAGAAGTCCAGTGTTCTTCACCTGGATTTGACTGATATCTGCTTGTGACACTCACAGCATGGGCTATATCAGGTCGTGTACATAGCATGGCATACATGAGGCTCCCTATTGCAGAAGCATAAGGGATCTTGCTCATGCGTTCTATTTCCTCAGGTGTGCTGGGATACATCTTCTTGGAAAGATGAATACCATGTCTGAAGGGTATTAATCCCCTCTTAGAGTTTTCCATACTAAACCTCTTTAGTACTTTCTCTATGTACATCTTCTGTGAAAGTCCTAGCATCCTATTCGGTCTATCCCTATAGACCTTAATTCCTAGAATAAAGGATGCTTCACCTAGGTCTTTCATGGAGAATTCCTTGGACAACCATATTTTGACTGTCGTCAACATGGGAATATCATTCCCAATAAGGAGGATGTCATCCACGTACAATACGAGGAAGACAACAGCGCTCCCACTGACCTTTTTGAAAACACATGGTTCCTCTTCATTTTTGATGAAACCAAACTTTTTGATCACATCATTGAAATGAGTGTTCCAGCTCCGAGATGCTTGCTTAAGTCCATATATGGACCTTTGCAGCTTGCAAACCTTGTGATCAGTATCACTGGATGTGAAACCTAGCGGCTGTTCCATATAGATATCTTCCTCAAGATATCCATTTAAGAATGCCATTTTCACGTCCATTTGCCATATTTCATAATCGAAATAGGCTTCAACAGCAAGCAATGTATGGATGGATTTTAGCATAGCCACTGGGGAAAAGGTATCCTGATAGTCAATGCCTTTGCGTTGACTATAACCTTTTGCCACTAGTCTAGCCTTGAATGTCTCCACATTCCCATCTGCACCAATCTTTCTCTTGAAGATCCATTTACATCCAATAGGTACTATACCTTCTGGTGGATCTACCAAGATCCAGACTTGGTTTGAGTGCATCGAGTCAATTTTTGACTGCATTGCCTCTAGCCATTTCTCGGAGTCGATATCTGATATCGCCTCATTGTAGGTTTTGGGATCATCACCATGAGCACCATTACCTACGAGGAATATTTTCTCTACTTTCTCTGAAATAATACCTAAGTATCTTTCAAGGGGACGGAAAACTCTTTCCGATCTACGAGGTGGAAGAGGTAGTGTTCTTATTGGCTCAAACTGATTAGGTTCCATTTGGTCCTTAGCTTGTTTCACTTGTGAGACTTTCTCATCAAGCTTGATCTATTTTCCAATGCCGCTATCTTGAATAAACTATTTTTCAAGAAAGATGGCATGTCGACTCACAATCACATTATGGTCTTCTGGAATGTAGAAATAGTATCCTAATGACTCTTTAGGATATCCTATGAATCGAGCTCTGAAGGACCTAAACTCTAACTTATCCGCTTGTTGTCTTTTGACATGAGCCGGACAACCCCAAATTCTGAGATGACTCAGACTTGGTTTCTTACCATGCCATATCTCATACGGTGTGGTAGGAACGGTTTTAGAGGGAACCCTATTCAGTAGATAGATTGAAGTTAACAATGAGTGTCCCCAAAGAAAATCAGGAAGGTCTGTGAAGCTCATCATGGATCGAACCATATCCAATAGAGTCTGATTTCTCTCGTTCTGAAATCCCGTTGAGTTGAGGTGATCCTGGTGGAGTCCATTGAGAGACTATGCCATTTTTCTTTAGATAGTCTAGGAATTCTCGGCTAAGGTATTCACCTCCTCGATCTGATCGAAGAACCTTAATGGGTTTTCGTTTGTTTTTCTACTTCATGTCTGAATTCTTTAAACTTTTCAAAAGCTTCAGACTTGTGTCTCATAAGATACACATACCCATACCTAGACAGATCATCGGTAAAGGTAATGAAGTAGACAAAATTGCCTCTAGCCGGCACATCAAATGGGCCGCACACATCAGTATGTACTAGGGCAAGGAGATCTGTGGCCCTTTCCCCATGTCCTACAAAAGGGAGTTTAGTCATTTTGCCCTGAAGACAAGATTCATAAGTTGGATATGACTCAAAAGTCAACGGACTCAATAGCCCATTTTTCTCCAATTTGTTGATCCTATCTTCTGCTATATGACCTAGTCTCAGGTGCCATAGATATCTGTCGTTTAGACTATCCCTAGGTCGTTTGGCATTCACGTTTTGCTCGATAGTTAAAATAGGTACATCAATATGTAGCTGATAAAGATCATTAATAAGAAAACCATTTGCAATTTTATTTCTTTCATAAAGAATGTTACAATGGTCCTTAAAGAAGGTGATCACATAACCTTCTTGTGCTAAGCATGAAACAGAAATCAAATTCCTGCTAGCTGCAGGCACAAAATAACAGTCTTTCAAAACTAAGTCTAAACCAGATGGTAATCGAAGAGGGTATGTTCCCACGGCTACTACAGCAACTCTTGCTCCATTACCAACGCGTAGGATCATATCTCCATCCCTCAGCCTCCTGCTATCCTCAAGATCCTGCATGAAAGTGCACAGATGAGCACTAAAACCAGAGTCAAGCACCCAACTGGATGCAGAAAAAACCGTAAGGTTAGACTCAATAATGAGCATACCTCCAGAAGGACCTTCCTTCTTGTTCTTCAGGGTGGCCAGGTAAGTAGGGCAGTTCCACTTCCAATGGCCGTCGCTGTTGCAATGGAAATACTTTCCTTTGACGTCGGCCTTCTTCTTCGGCTTTGCCTTCTTCTTCCTTGATCCTTCCATCTTTTGCTTTTTCATAGACTTCTTTTTCTTTCCAGAAGACTTTCTTTTGGAAGAAGTCCATTCCATAGCAAAAACTGAGCCTTTAGAACCTTTCATAGAAAGCTCAGCAGTAACCAGCATATTCATTAATTCGGCCAAGGAATTCTGAAGTTTATGTATGTGGTAATTCATGATGAATTGCCCATATGCATCAGTCAAGGATTGCAGAATAATATCGTTCTGCAGGTCCAAGTCCAACTTCACACCGAGCTTCTCAAGCTCTTCCATGTCCTTGATCATTGTCAGACAGTGATCTTGGACTGACTGCCCATCACGCATCTTAGCCTTAAAAAGTCATTTCGTGACTTGATATTTGGCTGCACGACTCTGTTCACCAAACATCTCCTACAGGTGAGCCAATATTTGGCGAGCAGTCCCGATATCCTTATGTTGGCGCTGGAGCTCATCAGACATCGAGCCCAACATGTAATATCTGGCCTTATTATCTTCGTCTATCCATTTTTTCAGAGATGCTCTCTGTTCAACAGATGGACGGACTGGTAAGATGGGAGGGTCCTGATCCAAAACATGGGTTAACTTCTCAGAACCCAAAACAATTTTATAGTTTTTGAGCCAATCTTTATAATTAGGTTCGGTCAGTCTATGTGTGTCCAGGATACGTGCCAATGGGTTGGACGCAGACATTTTTCTATAGAGAGTCAAAGATTCTAGTTAGATATTATAATTTTGACTTGATCAATTTATTTAGAGATTTTATTTTTAAATAAATTAGCTCCCACTATTTTCTCAGATCCCTATACTCCCTCTGTAGAGATGCGAAAATCTCCACGATTAATGATTTCTAGTGGATGGTGCGGTCTCACCAACTGACTCATCACCTCACCTAACAGTTATTGATGATAGGTTAGCCAATGAGTGAACAACTCTTGTTCAATGATTCTCTAATCATGGTGCACCCAAACTTGGTCTCTAATTCATGAATCTCACCGTATCCGAAAATATTGATCCACTCCTTAGTTAAGTCAGACCCACCATTTGCATAGACTGGATTTCTAATTGAGTCTCTCACCGTATCCGAAATATTGAGCCCAACTTATCCTCCAGCCCATAGCATCCAATGCCTAATAGACATGGTTGCATCTTTTCGGTGCAATTGAGCCACTGTATCCAACCGAGAATAATCAACCCCGGGAAGGGCCCGCACATCTATAATGATGGAAGACCTCAGACTTAATCTTTTCTTAGGAAGAATTGATTCAGGTCTCATTAAACTAGACTTGGCTTAGTCATAACAATTATGACTAACCTAGTGGCATGGGTTAGCTTGGATTATTGACCACCTCAGATCAGAACTGTGTCAACAGATATGGCCAGGTAAGTGAGATCGATGGAAGGAATATGCCATTAACTCGTACAAGAACGCATTCAGATCGAGTAGCTTCCAATTAAAAATCAGTCGGTCGTATGTGCCAAACTTACCTTAGACACCAAATTATTGAGTCAGAACCAATTGGGTTAGCCTACAATCCAGACTCTAACCTCTGAGCCTAATTAGGTCTTGCTTGATCATGACTCGATCTTGACCCAGACTTAATCCTATTAGGCTGGTCAATTTAAGCATTGTTGATCCCATCTAACCAACTCTTGATTCGGTTTGATCAACCGCTTAGACCTAATTAAGCTACCCAAGCCCGAACCCAGTATTATGAATATGTCTTAGATCTGAAATTCTCAATTTTAGACCTAATTAATATTTCATAAACTTAATTCTTAATTAAGTAAGGTTCATAAACAAAATATGCATAATAAATCCTAGGGTTTCAGGATCTAGGGTTTTGCAGAAAGTAAGTTTTGAATTTCTGATTAAGGACGAACACGCAGCACCCCTACACATCATAAGAACACCCCATCGAATGAAAAGAGAGGGTCTTTAAATTCTTCTTCATTCTTATGATCGGACGGCCAAGAGGAATGCCTTAATCAGGAACATTCAATACTACAAAACAATATCAGATCTATATCATATATCTCATATACAAAGTAGATCTAATTATGGCATATTTTGCATATATCTTATGTATCGAATCATGTATATTTTCAGATCTAAATTATCTCATAATAATCTAAAAATTAGATTTAAATTAATCTTATCAAAATAAACTCTAATCTAGACAACTATGTAGAACTATTCTATAACTAGTCTAGACATGCATCAATCACATCTCATATGATGTTTTAAAATTAAATAATTTTTATTTATTATTTTTAGATGTTATTATAATACTTATAATATCAAAAAATAGTAAATAAAAGGATCTAAAATATGATTTAATCAGATTAAATCAAAAATATGCAAGACTATTCTATAGAACTATTCTATTCTAGAATTAGTCATGCATATCTTCTAATCTTAGATCCAAATCATTTAATTTTAATTTTTTCTAATTTCAGATCTGATCACATCTCATGTGACATCTAAAATTAATTATTTTTTAATTAAAATAAATTTAAAATTAGATCTAAATAATTTTAGAACCATGGCTCTGATACCAGTTGAAGGAAAATCCTGATTTTTTAGTCTAGGTTCGTTCAGATCTGATCAGATCAAGAGATATATTTTAAAAATTTTCTCTTTGATCTGTATCAGATCTAGGATATTTCAGATCTAATTAATATTATTTTAATAAATAAAATAAATAAGGATAAATTAAATCAAATTTAATTTACCTGATTTGGGTAATCCTATTACCCTGTTGATGATCCTGTATGCAGCGGAAGGTTCTGGATCTAGCCACGCAAGCGCCTGGCCTCTACCGGTATCCACTCAGGCTAGGATCTGGAGATCCTCTTCTTCTCTATCACGTCTCCAAAAATTAGATCTAGATCTGATCTGGAGGATCTTCAAAACTCCTTTTGAAGATCAGCAGTCGTCCTTTGCAGCAGCGCAGCCTTCTTGCTTTTGATCGCCTTTCTCTTGCTTGAATCGCACCAACAAAAATCCAAAACTCCTTTTGGATGTGGAGAGCAAGGGGAGAAGGTGGTTTGGCATGGAGAAGGAGGGGAGAGGCAGCCTTGGGGCATATGGAAACTCTTAGCTTCAATCTCATATCAATCTGAGTTGGGTACAGGGTCTTATTTATAGACTAGCTATGATCCAACTCCTCTTCTTCCCAACCAATCACAACCCTTTGTGAAATCAGATCTAAATCTGATTGGTGGGAATAGAGTCCCCTGGATTCCTCCTTAGAGGGTGCCTAAGACTAGTCAAAGTTGGTTCTTAGAAGAACTCTAATTGGAATCCAAAAAGGAGATGGAGTCCTTATCCAACAAGGACTCCTAGGCGCCTCCAACTTGGGCACACGCCTAGGGTGGCGTGCGCCCTTCTCCTTGCCAGGTTCTGGTAGGGGGACAGGCCCCCACCAGCTCTCCAATAGGTGCATGACATGTGGTCAAAAGTCAAAGTGTCAATGGTCAACGTTTGACCAGTCAAAGGTAGACTTTTGACCAAAGTCAAAGAACAAGAAATGGCAGGTGACCAAAAATGGCAGGTAATGTCTTACAAAATAAGACAACCTTTTCTGACTTGGACATCCTCCAGTCAGACCATATGAAGGCCTCTGATTGAGCACAAACTCCTTTGGCTCAGATAGGACAACTTATTTATGATAGCAAAAGAAGAACGTTAGGTTCAATCGAGTGCTAGCACGATTTTTTTGAACCTAATTGAATCTCATTCAGATCAATTGAACTGGATCAGTTCAATTGATGATCACCAGATTCAAACCCTTGTTTGTGTGATCCAGTTAGGTTCAGTTCTGTATGGTAATGGGATATGTCATGATCTCTATCATCGACATCATCGAAACTTCTTTCGATGGATCAAAACTCTTCTGATTCGAACAGCTAGAATGATCGATCATCTAAATCATTCTAATTGCTCCCAAAATCCACCAGTGACACCTAGCAGTATATGGTGGCAACCCATCAGAGCTGAATGCGAACCTCTTGGTGCAGCTACCTGTGTGATTCAAGTTCTTCTATCTTGAGCTCCGATCAGATTAGGATTTAGGTGAACTCGTCAAACCCTAGTTTCTGTCATATGATGTAATCATTCGATTCGAGTCCAATGTGAAAATCTAAATAGAAACTCTTTCTATTATTTCACTCTACCATGGCCATGGGCTTCTGGACTTGATTCTCATGATTATCATAGGGCTGCTCCTCTACCACCGAGGTAGATAGATTCCATCTTGATGCCATCCAATTTCTACAATGAACATGCTATAGCCAACATACACCTCAGGGTTCCATATGGCTAGGAGATTGAGTAATGGTGTAGTCAAACTATAATACCCTCAAGGTGAACTACCGATACACCTCAGATCAAAGAATCAGACACACTACTGCAGCATCGAGTCAGTCATTGACGAGAAGGTAGACTCTCTAATGACTACTCGAGGTGGTCACGCTCAGTGCCCTCGTTCTCTAACGAGTACCTATACTCTCACTCCGGTGTCTCCACACCGTAGACTCAAGACTCATCTACTAAAGAGAAGCGATTGTACACCAACCTTTCGGATCAATCACCATCCTCGTGATGATCCTATGGTCAGAAGCAATTTATGAGTTAATAATGATTATTCATGTATTAAATTTTCAACTCTTGAAAATATGAATTATCATTGCCATTAACTCAAAGGATGTATCACAGATACTAAATACACATATGTGATAGAAAATAACCCATTTATTAATTTTAGTCAAAATTATAATTTTGCCCCTAGAAGTGTATTACAAGTGTCAGCCAATTCTGGCTTCTAGGGCATATATATCTAACAGAGCTTATCTTGCTTCAATGGCTAGAGAGGGTTTTGGCTACCCTTTTCCTGGCAACAACCTACGAAGAGACCTTGAGAAATCCTAGCTGATTCACGGCGATTTCTCAAACAACTCGAGGTAAAGATCTAAGGGAGGGAAAGGAGGTTTTTATAGAAGATTTTTCCAACCCTAATTAGACTCTTCCATTACCGATTTCAGCAAAATCAGGGGAAGAAGACTTCTAACCAGAGTCTTCTTCCAATGGTATTCTTCTTTTTTTTGTTTGTGTGCCCTAAGATTCGTGTGGAGGAAAAAATTTTGGGGCTAGGTTATTATATCCTATATGACCGACTAACCTAGATATCACCGACACCCTGTCGATTATGTTAAATTATGATTTTTTTTACTTTTCATAATATCTATCATTAGGCATCATTTAATCATAAATTATTCAACATCAATTTATTAATGCATAATACACATACAAATATATAGAAAATATGTAACCATCATGCAGATACACAAATATACAATTTTTTATAAATATATAGATGATCATGTTAAAGATCCCTTACCTCTATCGATAATTGGCTCAAACACAGTAATTAATGAATTTCTCGATCTATAAACTGAAAAATAAGTTATTCCACTCGATATTTTGTACACATTGTTATACTTCTATATGATTAGGATCAAACATAAAGATCATAGGTGATTAAAGATGATATAAAATTATAATAAACAATCTTAATACTGCATATGCAAGACCCCCCTCTTTGGATTAACTAATCGATTCAAAAGTACCTAGACATTTGTACCCTCTATTAATCTATAAGATTTTTAGAGAGAGAGATATATGAAGAGAGATAAAATTATAGTGAGAAAGTAGAGAGAAAAGAAGGAAGAGAGAGAAAAACTCTCTTTATCTTTCTTTTCTTTTTTTTTCTTTTTTTTCTTTTACTTTCCTCTTCTTCCCTTTCTCTCGTTTTTCTTCTTTTCTTCTTTATAGAAATAGGAGAAGGCAAAAGATGGTAGGCCAGCAACCTCCTTTTATTGGCAACCCTCAACGAGTAGCAACCCCTAGCAGTGGCGTACCCTCAAGGGTACTCAACCTTCACTAGCCAAGCATCGCTGGTAATAATGACTGCTTTGATGGAAGGAAAGAAGAAACAAAAATAAGGGAGGTCTTATCCCCTATGAAATTCGATGGCTGGCGGCTTGCTCTGGCTATCAAAAGCTTCCTAGAGTTTGGAAAAAAGAAGAGGAAGGAGAATAAAAGTTTATTATCTTAACTCTGATGGTCGATTGGCAGTAGCTAGCTCACTAGAAATTACTTAATGAAGAGAACCCTCTAAACCCACGATTTTGCTAGTGATTGACTAAAGATTTGAGGAGGATGGCTGGAAAATTTATAGGCATGAATTCTAGAATCCTTGTCGAAGTTTGATTAGCCCTAGGATCTCTCTTCTGATCAAACTCGGAAGAGGAAATAGATTCCATTGGGAGTCCTCTTACTCCTCAGGTGCTCAACACATGTAGTCAAAATATTTTTTTTCTTTCCTACTTTAAGATTTGTCCAAGAAAAATTTAAGGATTTGGGTCCTTGCAGTTATAAAGCTTGATGGTGATATATGCAGAATGACTGGCCAATGATTGAGCTTCTAGATATTCATACAAAATAATCACAAGAGGTTGTTCTCATTTTCTTTCATAATTTTTGACCCATTATCCTCTCAAATAACTAAAGTATGTTGCAGCAAATCAATTCTGTCAAAATTAATGCAATCCTATATGCTAGCTTCATTTAATTAATTGGTTCCTAATCATTTCAATTTCCTTTGAAGATCTTATAAATATTGTAGCTAACCTATCGACCAGTTTCTTCATCAATATCAAAGTACGATTAATATTTCAGCTATCCTTTATTTTCCTATCCTTTTGCTTTATCTTCAAAGTTTTCAATGTCAATTGTCTGAGTTGATCAACTATAACCATGCATCACTTTTAATTATTATGCTTCGTTTATTTGTTTTCCTGTACTAGTTTTCTCACTCAAAAACTTTTCCACCATCTTTACCAATCCAATTTAACATATAGGTCATAGAAGCAAAATCCTTTCATACAAGATCCTTTTTGTCTAATTAACTTGCTATATAAACATGATTTTTTGTATAAATTCTTTTTTTCATATAACAGTTTTTTTTATGTAAATGCATTTCTTAGCCTTCAAAGTCTTGTATGTCCTTTTTCTTTCTTTTTTCTTACCATTTGATAAAAATAAATTCCAATTTTTGTGAGCAGGCCCTTTTCGAAGCATATTATACTTACATTTAGAGGTTTTAACAAATTCTCTGGTCATTCCACTGGTATATTTTGCCAATTTCAACCTTTTGCAACATTTTTCCACCAATTGTTTGCAAACAATATGTTTTGTTTTGAGGTTTGATTCAGTTTTCCCCTTCAGGGTTCCACTACCTCTGACTCATTCAAATTTGCCATTATAAGTAGTGTATTTTATGCTTCATAATCATTCATTGTCTTCTAACCAGAGGTGAAATCGAGCTAAAATAAATTGAGAAGTTAGAAGCTTGAGCTCGATTCGACTCAAAATACTCGAGCTCGAAACTCGGCTCGAACTCGATCGAGTCTTAACATCCTAAACTCAAACTCGGCTTGATGTAAAATAGAAAAAATTCGAGATCAACTCAACTCGACTCGAATATGAATCGAGCAATACTCGAGCTCGAGTTCGAACTCGAAATCAAATATTATTTTATTAATAATATATATTAATATATATATTATAAATAAAATTAATATTATTAAAATATATATATATATATATTCGAGTAGGCTCGTGAGCTTTTGAGACGAATATCCTGCTACTCGAGCTCGACTTGAAAAGTTACTCGAACTCAACTTACATACTCGAACTCGATAATAACCGAGTCGAGTTGATTTTGAACTCAAGTCGAGCCCGAGTAACTCGTGAGTAACTCGACTCATTTGCAATTCTACTTCTAACTTGCCCTTGCTTTTTTTTTTTTTTTTTTTTTTTTTGGGAGAGGAAATGTGCTGAGGCCCAAAATATTTATTAGGAGAATGAAAGTACATCCCCTCAAAAAGTGAAACAAAAGAGAAAAGAAAATAAAAGAAGCAGGAAACCAAAAATAAAACCCAAGTCAAACCAGCTCCAGTTTATAGAAAATAGGAAATAATAGGTCTCTCATCTACTGTGACACTTGCATGGTCCATTCTTTCATAAGGTAAAACTTTGGCCACAAAAAGTCTCGATGTTCCACCTTATCTGAGAAACTTGTTGAGTTGCTCTGGCCACAACACTACTTAAGCACCAGAACAAGAACAAGTACATCCCACCCTTTTATTGGGTTCTTGGTAAGAAGACTAAATTAGAAGAATACACACCATATTCTGAGTTTGGAACAATACACACCTAATTTAGATGCGAGCACCTGCTACAGGCCAGAAACAAAAGAACATCTAAAAAGAATATGATTTTTAGATTCTACACTCCCTAAACAGAAGCAACAAGTGGTTGGATCAATTCATCTCCATCTTTTGAGGCTCTCGCCTGTAACAATTTTATCGTGAAGCACCAACCAAGCAATGATCAAGGTTTTTGGAGAACTGGGCATTTCAAAGCTGAGAACTGGGCATCGCCTGCTACCGGACGGTATTAATATATTTAAGGTCTTCACACCTCAGAATATCAGAAACTCCAATATTTAAATTAGGAGAAATTAGCACCTAAAGTCTATAATTTGTAGGAGATTCGAGTTCAGGTGTCACGAGGATTTTTCGAAATGTGACAGACAAGAAAATTTGTTTCAATAATGCACTCATTGCACAAGTTTAATAATAATCAGGAACCTTCCTGTCCATGGAATAATTCGGATTCTTGTGCAGTCCTTGAAGAATAGCAGATAAAAAACATTTCAACCGAGAAAGATGTTGAACATTGAAGTAAATCTATAACAAGGAATCAAAGATAGCCATAGAATAGGCAGTAAGAACGAGCAACTAGAAACTGGAACACCATCTTCTATATATAATGATAATATCACACACAATCCAGCATGCATGTGAGACTCCGAGGCTTATGCTCTCCCTCTTCTCTCATGATGGGAGTCCGGCCGGAGAGTTCTTACATCTAAATTTCCAGGCCAAAGCTCAACCTACAACATGAGGCAATCTGATTTTTTCTGGGGACCTGCCCGGTCCGGCACGTGGAGAGTCCTAAATGGGGCTTGTGGGTCTCTTTCTCTCAAAAAAAACAAACAAACAAAATCTGGAAATATTGTTAGAAAAATAGAACATATTCTGATAGATGGAAAAAGTTGTGGAATATTGAGATACTTTTGCGAAGGAATCAAAGATAACCATGGAAGAGGCAACGACAAGCACCTGAACGCTGCAAATATCATAACTCTCTCACTCAAAAGAAGGTGTGAATAACCCATGAACTCTTTGCATCCTTGAAGTGAATGCAGTTAAGCAACCATCAAGAAAGTTGCAGTTTGGGTGACTTCTTTGATAAATTCAAAGAATATAACACCGTTAGCATTGCCAGGTTGAGAGACAACAACCTCATTCTCCACTACAGAATTAGTTGCCACCACTGTGTGACAGACTGCTCTGCTTCAACTCATACTTTCTTCTTTTTAGAATCTTCCACAAATAGTCTCTTTGTTAAAAGAGAGGATACCGTACAATGTGAATCAGATGGCAAATGCCAAGCAGCGATGCTCTGAATTCATGGAACCTCCATAGATATTCCTGTTAAAACATGGCATCTTTGTGATGAGAAAAAGAGAGGATCAGCAGCTAAGAGTGAAAGCAGTGAAGCAATGTTGTATTCGATGACTTAAATCATAACCTTCACTAGCCAAGCATCGCTGGTAATAATGACTGAGGAAAGAAGAAACAAAAATAAGGGAGGTCTTATCCCCTATGAAATTCGATGGCTGGCGGCTTGCTCTGGCTATCAAAAGCTTCCTAGAGTTTGGAAAAAAGAAGAGGAAGGAGAATAAAAGTTTATTATCTTAACTCTGATGGTCGATTGGCAGTAGCTAGCTCACTAGAAATTACTCAATGAAGAGAACCCTCTAAACCCACGATTTTGCTAGTGATTGACTAAAGATTTGAGGAGGATGGCTGGAAAATTTATAGGCATGAATTCTAGAATCCTTGTCGAAGTTTTGATTAGCCCTAGGATCTCTCTTCTGATCAAACTCGGAAGAGAAAATAGATTCCATTGGGAGTCCTCTTACTCCTCAGGTGCTCAACACATGTAGTCAAAATATTTTTTTTCTTTCCTACTTTAAGATTTGTCCAAGAAAAATTTAAGGATTTGGGTCCTTGCAGTTATAAAGCTTGATGGTGATATATGCAGAATGACTGGCCAATGATTGAGCTTCTAGATATTCATACAAAATAATCACAAGAGGTTGTTCTCATTTTCTTTCATAATTTTTGACCCATTATCCTCTCAAATAACTAAAGTATGTTGCAGCAAATCAATTCTGTCAAAATTAATGCAATCCTATATGCTAGCTTCATTTAATTAATTGGTTCCTAATCATTTCAATTTCCTTTGAAGATCTTATAAATATTGTAGCTAACCTATCGACCAGTTTCTTCATCAATATCAAAGTACGATTAATATTTCAGCTATCCTTTATTTTCCTATCCTTTTGCTTTATCTTCAAAGTTTTCAATGTCAATTGTCTGAGTTGATCAACTATAACCATGCATCACTTTTAATTATTATGCTTCGTTTATTTGTTTTCCTGTACTAGTTTTCTCACTCAAAAACTTTTCCACCATCTTTACCAATCCAATTTAACATATAGGTCATAGAAGCAAAATCCTTTCATACAAGATCCTTTTTGTCTAATTAACTTGCTATATAAACATGATTTTTTGTATAAATTCTTTTTTTCATATAACAGTTTTTTTTATGTAAATGCATTTCTTAGCCTTCAAAGTCTTGTATGTCCTTTTTCTTTCTTTTTTCTTACCATTTGATAAAAATAAATTCCAATTTTTGTGGGCAGGCCCTTTTCGAAGCATATTATACTTACATTTATAGGTTTTAACAAATTCTCTGGTCATTCCACTGGTATATTTTGCCAATTTCAACCTTTTGCTGCATTTTTCCACCAATTGTTTGCAAACAATATGTTTTGTTTTGAGGTTTGATTCAGTTTTTCCCCTTCAGGGTTCCACTACCTCTGACTCATTCAAATTTGCCATTATAAGTAGTGTATTTTATGCTTCATAATCATTCATTGTCTTCTAACCAGAGGTGAAATCGAGCCAAGATAAATTGAGAAGTTAGAAGCTTGAGCTCGATTCGACTCAAAATACTCGAGCTCGAAACTCGGCTCGAACTCGATCGATTCTTAACATCCTAAACTCAAACTCGGCTTGATGTAAAATAGAAAAAATTCGAGATCAACTCAACTCGACTCGAATATGAATCGAGCAATACTCGAGCTCGAGTTCGAACTCGAAATCAAATATTATTTTATTAATAATATATATTAATATATATATTATAAATAAAATTAATATTATTAAAATATATATATATATATATTCGAGTAGGCTCGTGAGCTTTTGAGACGAATATCCTGCTACTCGAGCTCGACTTGAAAAGTTACTCGAACTCAACTTACATACTCGAACTCGATAATAACCGAGTCGAGTTGATTTTGAACTCAAGTCGAGCCCGAGTAACTCGTGAGTAACTCGACTCATTTGCAATTCTACTTCTAACTTGCCCTTGCTTTTTTTTTTTTTTTTTTTTTTTTTGGGAGAGGAAATGTGCTGAGGCCCAAAATATTTATTAGGAGAATGAAAGTACATCCCCTCAAAAAGTGAAACAAAAGAGAAAAGAAAATAAAAGAAGCAGGAAACCAAAAATAAAACCCAAGTCAAACCAGCTCCAGTTTATAGAAAATAGGAAATAATAGGTCTCTCATCTACTGTGACACTTGCATGGTCCATTCTTTCATAAGGTAAAACTTTGGCCACAAAAAGTCTCGATGTTCCACCTTATCTGAGAAACTTGTTGAGTTGCTCTGGCCACAACACTACTTAAGCACCAGAACAAGAACAAGTACATCCCACCCTTTTATTGGGTTCTTGGTAAGAAGACTAAATTAGAAGAATACACACCATATTCTGAGTTTGGAACAATACACACCTAATTTAGATGCGAGCACCTGCTACAGGCCAGAAACAAAAGAACATCTAAAAAGAATATGATTTTTAGATTCTACACTCCCTAAACAGAAGCAACAAGTGGTTGGATCAATTCATCTCCATCTTTTGAGGCTCTCGCCTGTAACAATTTTATCGTGAAGCACCAACCAAGCAATGATCAAGGTTTTTGGAGAACTGGGCATTTCAAAGCTGAGAACTGGGCATCGCCTGCTACCGGACGGTATTAATATATTTAAGGTCTTCACACCTCAGAATATCAGAAACTCCAATATTTAAATTAGGAGAAATTAGCACCTAAAGTCTATAATTTGTAGGAGATTCGAGTTCAGGTGTCACGAGGATTTTTCGAAATGTGACAGACAAGAAAATTTGTTTCAATAATGCACTCATTGCACAAGTTTAATAATAATCAGGAACCTTCCTGTCCATGGAATAATTCGGATTCTTGTGCAGTCCTTGAAGAATAGCAGATAAAAAACATTTCAACCGAGAAAGATGTTGAACATTGAAGTAAATCTATAACAAGGAATCAAAGATAGCCATAGAATAGGCAGTAAGAACGAGCAACTAGAAACTGGAACACCATCTTCTATATATAATGATAATATCACACACAATCCAGCATGCATGTGAGACTCCGAGGCTTATGCTCTCCCTCTTCTCTCATGATGGGAGTCCGGCCGGAGAGTTCTTACATCTAAATTTCCAGGCCAAAGCTCAACCTACAACATGAGGCAATCTGATTTTTTCTGGGGACCTGCCCGGTCCGGCACGTGGAGAGTCCTAAATGGGGCTTGTGGGTCTCTTTCTCTCAAAAAAAACAAACAAACAAAATCTGGAAATATTGTTAGAAAAATAGAACATATTCTGATAGATGGAAAAAGTTGTGGAATATTGAGATACTTTTGCGAAGGAATCAAAGATAACCATGGAAGAGGCAACGACAAGCACCTGAACGCTGCAAATATCATAACTCTCTCACTCAAAAGAAGGTGTGAATAACCCATGAACTCTTTGCATCCTTGAAGTGAATGCAGTTAAGCAACCATCAAGAAAGTTGCAGTTTGGGTGACTTCTTTGATAAATTCAAAGAATATAACACCGTTAGCATTGCCAGGTTGAGAGACAACAACCTCATTCTCCACTACAGAATTAGTTGCCACCACTGTGTGACAGACTGCTCTGCTTCAACTCGTACTTTCTTCTTTTTAGAATCTTCCACAAATAGTCTCTTTGTTAAAAGAGAGGATACCGTACAATGTGAATCAGATGGCAAATGCCAAGCAGCGATGCTCTGAATTCATGGAACCTCCATAGATATTCCTGTTAAAACATGGCATCTTTGTGATGAGAAAAAGAGAGGATCAGCAGCTAAGAGTGAAAGCAGTGAAGCAATGTTGTATTCGATGACTTAAATCATTTAATTGTGGAGCTGAAAGAAGTTGTGAGACGAGGCAGAATTCATCATGGCATTAAGGTTCATGTGTTGTTACAAACTGAGTCTGTGTTGATTGAACCGATTGCCGATCTTGTCGAAGTTACTGGTGACAACCCTCATCTTAGGCTTTTGGTGCAAGCGTCGGAGATTGCAAAAAGTGGATCCAGCAACTGCACCAAATATGAAGGGGCAAATTATGTGATAGAAAAGAGAATCAACTGATGATAATAGCAAAAGAAGAGGAGCTATATGGTTCCCCATTTTCCTAAAACAAGCCATCACAAACTCTAAATAATAGGTAGTCTGGATGAAGTTACTGGGAGTTGGCTTGGATATTCATGCAGGTAGTTTGAACTAAGTTGCTCTAAATGTTGGTTGACATTAAAAATAAAATAAAGTTAATCCAATTGACTCGATGTCAGTTTAGATCATTTGCCTCCGACTAGGAACAAGTAAAAGAATCTTCTGTTTTTCTTAAAAATCAAATCAACCAGTCAATAAGACCATACCAGGTGACGAGGTGCTTGGTTGGTCCGTGGTCCTTCAATTCCTATTGAATGGAGATGATGATAGGATTGGTCAACTTACCCAACTATGGGGACATTAAAGAAGATGGTCACACCTGTTTCAACTCCAGAGAGCACCTTTATCTGTCATTTATCATTAGAACAGAGTAGTTAGTTTTAAATATATCTACAAATGGTAACCAGGTTGAGAAAGAAATATCATGGCCCCTTTACCAAATGAAAGTGCATATTGTTGTTACTTGTTGCAATTCCTGTAATGATCCAGGACGTCATCCTAAAAGGCTAGCCAAACAGGTGTTATGTAAAGATCTATCTAATGCATGGTTGTTGTGGGCCTAAATGCACACCCTAAAGGCTCCTCATCTTCTTGCCTAGCCTTCTCGAGTGAGATCCTAGATCATTACAATTTCTAAACAGAAGATCAATCAAATTAAATATTCTTTAGGGAGCTCCTCTTGGAAGTTTTGATGGTGCTTCAAAAAAGATCATCTAAGCTGACACAACTATGAGCCTTAAAACATAGCAGCCCATTTGATTCAAAAGAGAAAAAAGCTGCATGTTTATTAAAAGCAAAACAAAAAAATAAAAATAAAAAAAGAAATAAGACCGGAAATTATGGTTTAAGGCAATAACTATGCGATGATGATCAAAACACCCTCTATAACTTCTTTTCACTCCTTTTGTTTGGCAATGATGGGTGAAGCAAGTAGGCTCCAATTCTTGGCACCCAAAGGACATGCTCATTCTTCGATGAAAGATAAATAATTTATCTAATAAACTCTATTTTTTTAGATAAATATTTTCAAATAATATTTGGATAGAAAAATAATTTATCCATATTTTTTATACATTAAAAAGTGACTCCAAAATTTATTATCCATACTTTTTTTACATTACTACTTTTCTCAAATAAGTTGCTAAGATCTATCAATATCTCTCATAATATTCTTTATTATATGAATATATTTATCATATATATTATAATTTATATTATATTATATATTATATATTATATCATATAATATATATTATAATATATTATTTATTGTCAATATATATTATGTTATAGGATAAATTATCTTATAATAATAGATTATATTATAATAAAATAATAATACATTATATATATTAGACTAATAGCATAGTGTATTATATTATAGTATTATATAATAATGGTATATTATCATAATAATATAATATAGCATAATATTATAATAATATAATATAATACATAATAATATATAATATTATTATATTATTATTATATAGTTATGTATTTTATGATCAAAATAAAAAGCTTATTTTTCGGGCCAATGGAAAGATGACTTACCCACCTGGTAGGTAAGTAAGACATTTCTCCTATTTTATGGATAAATGTTATCCAATTAGAAATACTTACATACCTAAAGAAGCATAAGAATATGGGTAAGAAGTATAAGAACATGGGTAAGTTGATCAATAGGAAAGTTGATCAACTTTTTTATGATATTTATCCATAAAAAAATCAATCCAAAGTGTACAAAAAGGACTAGACCTGAGCATTTATTAAGGGCCAAAATGTTATGGAACAATGCACAGTAGATTTAGTAATTACAAAAGAAAGAAAGAAAAAATAAATAAAATCTCACAAGCTCAAACACAGAAAATTCATGTGGTTTGGAGTCCTTTGCTTCTATGTCCATAGCCGCACAGAATAATATTTCTATTAAAAATAAAAGTTATAAGAGATGAGATAAGAAGAACCTTTTTTTTCTCTCTCTTCTGGATACATGAATAGCCTCGATCACAAAGAAAATAATCTCTCCTAATGATGAATCACTTACCAATTGATCTCTTAGAATTGATTACAACAAAAACCCCTTATTTTCTCTCTTTTTCTTTCTTTCTCTCTCTTAGAAAATACACTCGGCTACTCTCTGGATATCTCAAGATGTTCTGTATCTCCTATTCCGTAGTAGGCACCCACTGGCCCTTTTTAAAGGCCAAATATAATTTTAAATTATGTCAAAATCAGAGTTTTGAGTCTAAATCAAAGTCCAACTGACTCCTAGCCATCCGATCAAATCATCAAGCATCCGATCGCACTCTAGATCACCATCAAAACTAGCCTGATCAAGCCCATCATGACTACAAATAATGTCCGTCGTTCGATCATGCACAATCATGCGATCCTACTGCCATATGCCGTGCATGAACCATGCGTACAAAACACCTGTCAAATCCGCGCCTGGCCACCCATCAAAATGACCAAAAAAGGGCCTATAAACCACATGCCTTAATTCGTAGACCCTTTAAGGGTCTATGCCCTCCACACGGACCCGCTGGTCCGCCACGCAATAGTGGACCACGATGGACCACCGATCCGGGCCATGCATAGATGGGTTGTGCATGCACTCACGCTCTGGGCTATGTGGACACTTGGGCCACATGCCCAAGTGGGCTATGCCCGCATGGGCTACTAGCGCTAGGTCGTGCTCAACTACCGAGCTAGGTCGGGCCCTACTGGGGGCCCCTCCTTCCTCCTTCCTCCTTTTTTTTTTTGTCTCTTTTTCTTTTCACATAGGCCTTGTCCTTTGGCACTCTCTCTTTT